>VDFB02347733.1:0-88784 GCA_007258455.2 Sequoia sempervirens | reverse complement strand
CCATCCTTTCTTTAGTATATGATGATCATTGCTCATATTTGAAGTGATAACAAGGAGTCATTGTTACTCACATTAAGCAATTTTTGGTTATATTCTAGGCATCTAATCTAGGCTCCACATGAGTACACCCATTTTCAATCTGACGAATGTTGTATGAAATAATAAATTTTATTTTCAAATTATCAGTCATTAAACACTTCTGGATTTGCTCGATTATGTTCCAAATCTCATAAAAAATATTGCAAGCCCTAACCTCAGAAGCACAACGAATAACTAGAATGACTAAATGTTGAAAAGAAATGGCTTGGTCAATTGTTTATTCTCTAGTGATGTTAATGCTAACATCGTTTGTACGGACTACCTACGAGTTCCTTTTTCAATTATAGAAGTTAACACAAGCCAAAGGAGGGAGAAATAGGTGAATAGCACATTTATGGAGGTGAGGTGATGGTATTTACAGGGTTCCCTATCAACAATTGATGCTGACTTGGTTGCAAAATTAGCCTTCAATTACTTAATATGCGAATTTGATATCAGATTGACCCTGTCATTAGAGGTGGGTAGTAAAATATAAAAAGTTGCTATTCTTGAGGGTTCTGATTGAACATAGGCGTCTTAAATATTGTTGGAAATATTTTCATGTGTCATATTCCATGGAATTGTGAATGGTAAAAAAACATTCTATTCTATTAACTGAAAAAAGATTAAAATAAAAAGAAGTAAAATACTATAGACATTAAATGTCTATCTACTTCTAACTACTGACTACTGTAGAAACAGTAGAAACCTAAACTAACTCATTACATTAAAACATTGACCATTAACAATATAAGAATATAATATTCTAACACCCTCCCTTAATGGTCAATCTATCAACAACACCAAGTTGCCCCCTGAATTTGAAAAACTTATCCGGGCTCAGAGACTTGGTGAGAATATCTGCAGTCTGATCTGCTGTCGGAACATATTGCAGCTGAATTGATCCGTCTTCTACAAGCTTGCGGATGTAGTGACAATGAAGCTCAACATGCTTGGTACATTCATGGAAGACTAGATTTTTGGCCAGTTTGAGCACCCTTTGATTATCAGTGTACAAGGGAAAAGGTCCTGCTTGTGACATTTGCATGTCAGAAAGCATCCTACGGAGCCAAACTGCCTCACATGCTGCCTTAACTGTCCCTCAATATTCAGCTTCAGTCGAGGAAAGAGCCACTGCCTGTTGCTTCTTTCTGGTCCATGTTACAGCACCTATACCCAAACTGAATACATACCCAAAAGTGGATTTTTTGTCATCCACTAAACCTACCCAATCTGAGTCTGTATAACCAATCAGCTTTGGACCCTTGCATCTACCATACAGAATGCCAAAATCTGAAGTGCCCTTCACATATCTAAGCACTTGCTTTGCTGCAATCCAATGATTAGCTTTTGGAGCTGTCATGAAGCGAGAAATGTAGCTCACGGCAAAACTGATGTCAGGTCTAGTGGCAGTGAGGTAGATGAGACTGCCCACTAGTTGCCTAAATGTCGTTTCATCGACCGGAGGTGAATCAGAGTTGGCTGACAACTTCAGCCTCTTCTCCATAGGTGTGGAGGCAGGTTTGTAATCCTGCATCCGAAATTTGTCAAGCAGACTTCGAGCATATTTAGAATGAGAGATAAAAATACTATCAGTTGTCTGCCAAACCTCAATACCCAAGCAATAATGGAGAAGCCCCAAATCTATCATGTCAAAAGCCTGACACAAATCCTATTTGATTGCTACAGCTGAACTACCAGTAATGATCAAGTCATCGACATAGACAACAAGAAAGAGAATATCATCACCAGAGTGTTTGACATACAGATTACTGTTAGAAGGGCTATGTTCAAAACCATGATCAACCAAGTACTGATCAACCTTGATGTGCCATGCACGAGGAGCCTGTTTCAATCCATAGAGTGCTTTCACGAGCCTACATACCGTTGTGACCTTTCACACATCGCCTATCTAAGATGGGGACCCCTAATTTTTGTCTGCTCCGTCTTTGGCTTGCCCTTTCTCTCTGCCTTTTCTCGCGTCCGCTTTTTCGAGGTTGTGTCCGTCATTGAGCATAAACGCAAAATATTGGCCAAGTCTAAAATTAGGGTTTCATCTTTTCTGGTCAATTCAAGGTCAGATAAAGTGAGAAAATTGAAAATTGAACTTAACAATGTTGTCAGCAGACATCCAGCGGGCTTCCAGCGAGTTTTCATCAAATTCTGAGGTACTTACTATTTTTTAGTAAGTGTGAAATTCAGGGCAATTTGTCGCTATTTTTGAGAGAGATCTCATCATCACACAAAGATTCGAGTATATCGCCGCTTTGCATGTCAATTTGGAGCCGGAAACGCATCATCTCTACTATTTTTACGTCCCGGCCTGTGGCAAGATTTTCAGGTCCGTGATGCGTGTGAGATTTTCGTATGTCCGATATCTCTTCCGGGTTTTTCAAGACCTTCGCGATGATGTAATGATGCAAGTCGAGATGATTACTGTGATTCAAATTTCTCCGAGGCTATTTTTAGGGTTTGCATGTCGAGCTTTTGCATGTCGTGATTCCCCGATGGGTTTTTCGAGAGCTTCGGCGATGGTGTGACATGCAAACGCAGGATTCTCACCGCGAAGGAACTTGCTATTTTAGCAGTATGTCCGCCGTCAGCCACCTGCCAGCTTCAAATTTCACGAAATATCGCGAATGCCACGTAAAACGAAGACAAATCCGAGATCTTTGATACGCATGCGCTGCGTTAGGTTTCTGCCGAGCTCAAAAATAGGCATCAAAAGTCAAAATCTTCAAAACTGGATGTAAACCATCATGGGCCTGCTTCGTGCTATCCGGCCGTGAAATTTCAGGTCAAACGAGCACTTACTATTTATAGTAAGTCAAATTGGAACCGCTAAAATAGTAAACTGCGATGCGCCTGCCGCAAAGAAATAATGCGGGTGAGAGCCGCCTCATCAAAAATTTTCAGTCTATCCGAGCAATGGAGCTATCAGAAATAAGAGCTTACTATTTATAGTAAGCCACCTTCAGAAACAGGCTAAAAATAGCAGGGTGATCAAAAGTGGCAGTGCCGACAAGTTGATAAAGTCAGGAGGATACTACGTTTGAAATTTCAAGCCATTCCGAGCTTCAGAGGCGCAAATTCAGAGAACTTACTATAAATAGCAGGGCACGTAGGCTGGCGAGGATGATAAAAATTTGTCTAAGTCTGGAGTCTCGTCCAGCAGGCATAGGAAAATGCGCCCATCTCAGCAAGAGGCATTAAAATTTCTAAGTGTGAGTTCATCCTTCACACAGGCCTAAATGCGCCAAGTTTGAAAAAAGTCAAACAAAAGTCAAAGGTTTTCATCCTGCAGCAGGGGCAAAATGCGCCCAAAATGAAAGAAGGAAAGTTGAAAAAAAATTCTAAGTATGAAAAATCCGCCACCCTCATCAGAATGCGCCCATCCTTCACAAGCATGAAAATGCGCCCAAAATTCAAGGTGGTCAAAGCAAAGTCAAACATGAAAATCCGCCTCCAACAAGGAAATGCGCCCAAGGTTGATGTTTATCCCTCACACAAGAGGAAATGCGCCCAACTTGCAAAGAGTCAACAAGGTCAAAGATTGTTCATCCTTCTCCAAGGCTAAAATGCGCCCAAACTGGGCCATGTGAGGACAAAAAACGGAAGGTGAAGGGTCACCCAAAGACGTTGGAGAAGTTTCATCCATCTGCTACATGGAAATGCGCCCAAAGGAAGAGAGAGTCAACAAGTCAACACGTTTTATCCTCCTCACCCTCCAAAATGCGCCCAAATCATGCATGTCAAGACAAAAAACGGAAGTTGAAAAGCCACATGAAGGCATTTGCAAGTTCGTCCTCCTCCTACAAGGAAATGCGCCCATGTTTGGATGGTAAATGGTAAATACAAGTGGTAAGTAAGGTAAAAATGTTACCTAAACATGGTGAAAGGTGGTGAAAGCTTGGGCGCTATCCTCCTTCATGGCTAGAGTGCGCCCAAGGTGGTGGGCCTTAGATAATTTTGCTAGGCGTGATTTCTCCAAGAGTGTTGGACGCCTAAGGTGATATGCTAGGCGTTGGAAAATATTTGAAAGTGTGGAGAATAAAATGTCAAGTGAAGTATGCGCCAATGTTTGAAGGGAGTTATAAGGTGATTTTAAAAATCTTGAAGGCGTTGAAATGTTTTGAAATGTGCTAGGCGCCTCAAGGGGAGACAAAATATTTTCTAAGTGTTAAAAATTTTGCCTAGGCGTTGGAAGAAATATTTTCTAAGTGTGAAGTGATACGGGATGAGGTGAAGATGAAATGTGCAAGGCGTGCCGGGAATGAAGTTGATATAAAAATGTTCTAAATGAAGATTCCTCTCCATTGGCAATCAAGTTTTTTCTAAGGCAAGTTTTCAAAAGTGCAAGAGGATTTTAAAATATTTTCTAAGGCGAATTTATTTTCCTTGGAAAATACGCCTAGAGCTTCAAGTTGATGAAAATTCTCAGAGCACGAGCAACTTTTCTCAGTGATGGAGTCAAAGACAAGGATAATACAAGTTCTTCAAATTTTTTTTTCAGGAAGTCTAGGCAACACAGAGTGATCACAGGCGAAGAACGAATTTAAATGATGGAAATAATAATTTTCTAAGGTTCAAAATTCAAAAAATTAAATGAACCCGTTCGTTGGGTACCCATGAATTCGAGGCGTTCTAGAGAAAATTTGCTTCTGGGTACTGAACATTTGCGATGAATGATGGATTTCCAAATCTTCCAAGCTTCGCCGACACGTTTTCAGTGAGGAATTTAATCAGTGCTTGAATTATGAATTTTCCTAAGGGAGAATTTTAAATTTTCTAAGGCAAACGTAAATAAAATGTGTTTTAAAAGTGAATTTTCTTCAAACGATGAATACGAAGGGAGTTGCCTAGATAATTGTGATTAAATTCTTCGAAGATGAATTTTCCAGAGCAGATGATGAAGTTAAAAATTTGAATTCAAGTGACAGAGCTCCGGCTGGTGAGTTAAAAGAAGATGAATTAAATTTAATTTTCGAAAGTAAAATCCAAAACGCCAGTCAAAGAAAAGTTTCTAGAAGAATAAATATTCCCGACGACTGGAGACAAGTGTCAGAAACACCAGAGGGAAAAATTCGAATTTTGAAGTGGAGTAGTGGAGTTTAATGGCACTGGCTAAAATTAACGCCTTCTAGAATTCGAATTCTAGCTATAAAATGGAGAAGTTTTTCACTCATTTTCACAACTGGAGAAAGGCAAAGTTGCTAAGTCTGACTGTTGCTTGGAGAAGTTCGAATTCGCTGCAAGAGTAAGGTCGAGGAGGCGCGATTCGAGAGTCGCTCTCTGAGAAGAGGATCTTTAAGTTGCCGGGTTCTAATTTTGCGTAGTGAAAGTGAAGAGGTACCATTGCCTAAAGCTTGAGAAGTACGGCCTTGCTAGTGTTGAAGTTTGAAATCTGATTTGCTTAGTTGAAGTTGCTGGTTAAGAGATGCCTTGTATTGAGTTGAAATATTGAGAACTTTAAAAGTACGGACTTGCAAGTGTGAGATTGCTGATTGCTGATACAAAGTAGTTGAAGCTCAATTTGTTGATTGCTGATTGAGAAGTGAAGTCATCAAAGTTCGCTTAGAAATCTGTTCTAAGTGTCGGAATTCGAATTTATTCGAGAGAAGAAGTCAGATGGATGAAGCGGACAACCGAAAAGGACAATGGTGCCTCAAGACAAAGCTACTTCATCAGTTGAAGCTCATGAAGACATTCATGCCGAACAAATTTATTTCGTGCCGGGCAAGTTGACGCACACCTAACTTGGGCTCTATCAACTTGGTACCCTTCAAGAACAAAGTTGCCTCGATTGGTCATCGGGCTTCACTACTGCACAACATCGCCCCAAGTGGACTATATGCAACAAGCCGGTTTTCCGCCACCATTCGCTCGTGAGCTTATTATGGAGTGCGCCAATCGGGCAATACGGTAGAAAGAACACCGGCCGATCATGTCACCGATGGCCATATTACAACCCCACTCCGCAGCCATTGGTGAAGCTTTCGATCCCGGTGCATAGAAACATGATTTACAAGTCCAGGGAGCGAGCGGAGCGGATGTATGCTTCTGCTTTTGAACGGTGCATGGATACAATTAACACTCACTGGATGAGCACTCCTAAGCCATCTCGTGCGAAGTTGCCGAAGCAGATCATAGCAGAGGACCTGAAACAGGAGTACTGTGATCTCATCATGATGCTGAGCAGGGTAGGTGGTTGCCCTCAGTCTTATATTTTTGAGCAGTGGATGTTTTATTACATCAACCTGGTGTTGGAAGGCAAGGATTATGTCAATTGGGCTGAGATGATCAGCGATAACATACATGAGCAACTCCTGAGCCTAAGGAGGACTAAAACGTTCTACATGAGCTCCTATCTTGTTTACATGTTGGCACGAATGACGAGGTACAGAGGAATTTCTTACAAGGAACCCGTCGGTTGTGGCTCTCATCAATTCAAGATCCATGAGGCGTGTACACAGTTGCACCTATCGAGCACAACCCACTACAAGCGTGTCAACGATTCATTCACCATGTACATTACGAGGCTGCTTCAAGAGAGGTTACACTACAGAATCTCTAGAGATGCCCAGGAGCTAATTGAGAGGTATGGGTGCTGGTTTATACAATTTCCGAGATTTTCATATATTAGGCTGCAAGGATTTTCTTCATACCCTTATAGGCTGCCTAAGTACCCAACCGATAAGATAATAATGCTAGAGGTATCCAGACAATTGCTTGCCTTTGACAAAATCCAGAAGAAGAAGAAGAAAGGGGGGATAGAGTTTCCGATTGTGATGGGCAACTCGGATGAGGTGTGTCCTTCGATACAGGCGGCTAGAGAAGCTGAGAATGAGCTTCAATTTTATCATTTCTCATATCATACGAGCCGACAGCACTATGACCCGCACCATAACATCAATTGGGTTTTGTCGGAGGAGTTCAAACATAAGGCCACCATAGAAGATTATTGGGCCGATGCAGTTGATGAAATTGAAGTAAGGAAGAGAATGTTCTCTCGGTTGCCGATTACTCTGATCAGGGAGTGTGAGGTAGTTCCAGTTCCGGACCAGGTTAATGAGGATATGGATGTAGTCCACCCGGATTATGCAGCAGTTCGAGATACTCCACTTCCGCCTATAGATTGGTCAGAGCCCGAGATCGCAGATTTGGATACTCTTTCTATCCCGGTTATGACATTCACCAGGGCATGGGTTGATAGGCGAGTGAGCAGATTGAAAGGTAGGTCAATTGCCTTGACTTACAACTTGATGGGAGATCACAGGACGCCCACCACAGGAAGGAAAAAACAGATTACACGGGGTCCAGAGTCCAGAAAGAAAGAATTAGTTCAGCCAGAGCCTCCACGAGTCACAGTGGCAGTACCTTTGGAGACACGTTCTCCAAGCATACAGGAGGTGTCTTTATTTGCTGATCAGAGAATTGCAATGAATCAGGTACCAGAGATACAGGATGATATTCAGCCTCCACGGAGAGAGTCAATTGGCCAGAGTGCCAATGTACCCTCGCTATAGGATTGATCAGCAGGATGATGAGGGGACCATTACTGACCCTCAGTTTCAGCAGGAGATAGAGGCGGCCATGAATGATGGCGATGATGATGATATAGTGTCAGGAGACACTCAGCCACTCGAGGACAATGAGCCTCGCCAGAATGAGGAAGAAGTGGAACAGGTTAGAGAAGTCGAGGCACAGGAGCAGCAGCCCTTTGATATACTATATGAGTTGCCCGATTGGCTTAGAGATAGAATGCGAAGAAGCCCGAGTGAGGAGATTGATCCAGCAGTTGAGATGGAAGAATTTTTGAACCGGATCAGTGCTCCTCCACCGAAGAAGAAGGCAAGAAAGTTTTCGAAGATCTCCACGGATGAGGATGGCTCTCGTACTCTTCACGTTGCTGTCCCACGAGTCGAGTGTGATCGGAATGAAGCAGCCCCTGAAAATTATGTGGTCACCACTCTTGACTTGGGACGCCCTACTGGTGCTCGATTGTTGAGGAGTGTGTGGATAACCTTCCTACCCTCAAGGATAGATTGTCAAGAAAGAAGGAAAATATAAGAAGTTGAACGAGAACACAAGCATGCTAGTTGATATGTTCGCCAGCTTGTCTCGCTCGAGGGCAGATGTACCGTTGATAGAATACCCGGGCGGATGTACCTAGAGAGTCGATCAGCGGCTTAGTAGGGTTGGGGAGAATGGCACAGGAGGCAGACAAATGGGTCACAGGAGTTCGTACTGAGACAGAGAAGTTCATGGAGGACCTTGCCTTTGCCTTTCAGCAGGCCTCTTCTATTTTGGCACGGATAGATGCGGTGGATCATGCTTGGGGCGATGCTTCCATCTATCAGAGCAAGGTGATCCAGCGTCTTGAGGTGTTGAGGCATGTGCCATTGCAGTTGCTGATTGATGGAGGTGTCATTCAGGCGAATGACCGATATGATTTCTCTCGGTGGTATTCTTCGGCTATCACGTGGCGCGGCTTCTTCGAGCGCGCACGCGTATTCAGCTAGGGTACTACGCGCTAGGGCCAACATCATAGATGGAGTTCAAAACACTTTCGAGGCCATATTTGCTAGGTGGCTGGGTCCAGATGAGATAATTTTTGATAATTTGAGGGGTTTGCTGGTTCCCTTCTTCGCAGATGTTAAGACCTTTGTACAGGATGACTTTGAAAATACTGCTACATTCTCCACTTTGATCCAGAACACGCAGGACTCATTAGCTGCTTGGAGAAAATCTTGTACAAGGCAATCTATATCTCAGTCACTGTGTTAGAGTTTCAGTTGGATTGTGTTCCGCCTATTTCAGTTCATGAGGTTGAGGCCGTACTTGGCAGATTTGTTGAGTTGGCAGTCAGAGAGAAGGCCAATGGGAACACGCTACTGGATGAGGATCTTCTAGAAGACTGAGTATGGAGCATTTATTGCATTTGCTATTTTGGGAGTGAGTGGGAATCTTTGATTCATTTAATGTACCACTCCCTATTCTGGCAGTTTTTAGGGTTAGGGCTGAGGTGGCACGATTCTGGCCACTCTATTGATTGTAACCCTAGCCGTCCTTTGGGACTTGGCTAGCTATAAAAGGGGGAGTCCCCCTCATTTGTAATTCAATCAGAATATTAGAAGATCAGTTAGAATCAGAGTAGACATTGAGAGAGCTAGATAGTGTAGTATTGTAGAGCATTTTGCATAATTTGGAGAAGAAAGAAAGTTTTCCCTTTGAAAACTTTTGAGGAGATTGTTGTGTAACACATTTTATGATAATAGATCTTTTCATTGATGATGAAATTCGTCTTGTCATGAAATGCTAGCAAGGTTTCTTCTTCCTTTCGTATCCAAGTAGATTAGATTCATGCAAGTAGCTTACTTCGGTGTGTGGTGTTTTATTGAGATAGCTTCACTTTATTCCATACCACTAGCGGCTTGTTGATGATAAGTCTGCCTTGCGTGGTCAACTGGACATTATCTTGTGTTTAACTTCGGTTATGGCTTACATACTTATATGCGTTGTTCTGATGGTGTACGTATGTTAAACTATAACTTGAACACCTTTCGCTATCCCCTTTGAAGATTGCACCGATTTTGCTGAGGCTGTCCGACGGAGGCTAGGTGAAATCCGGTTGAAGTTTATTGAGACGAAGCCCCACATACCTTGCATTTAGAATAGAGTATAAATTTCTTAGGCCCCCTTTCCCCTTTTACTTTCCGTACTTTCTTATTAGTTTTAGGAGAGAGAGCACATTGCCAAATCATACACGTAAGAATTCCCCTTCAATATCATACATTAGCTGCTGACTGCAAGAAATCTGGACAATTGTGTAAGTCCCCTCGTACGAACACAGCAATACACATCAACCAAACTGGGTCTATTCGCACTAAAGGAACCTTGGAGTTGAACATGCGAACTTTCTCGCAATCTTAGCGCATGGAATACTTTGATCAAGAGAGAACGGAGTAGCCCCAAAACTATTTTGTTCTGCTGTTTGGTATGGTCACAAAACCGCATCAACAATACCGATGTTCTTTTTCGGCAACCTTGAAACTAGGAGGTTGCGTCATGTAGACTTCTTCCTGCAACTCACCCTTGAGGAAGGCACTCTTGACATCTATCTGATGAACTATCCATCCAAATTGGGCTGCAATAGCCAGAAGAAGACGAATTGTGCTCATCTTGGCAGGAGGAGCAAAAGTCTCCCCATAATCAATGCCCTCCCGCTATGTGAATCCCCGAGCAACTAATCTTGCCTTACAGTTATCCAAAGTACCATCGGTATGATACTTGACCTTATAAACCCATTTGCAGCTGATAGGTTTCTTCTCAGGAGGAAGATCAAAAAGAACCCAAGTGTGATTCTTCAGAAGACTATGATATTTTGTCGCCATAGCCTTTTCCCACTTTGGAATTCCTTTAGCCTTTGAATACGTCTGAGGCTCATAGATGTTGTGGATGTTGGCCATAAGAGAAAAATTGACTATGTGTTGTTGCTTGCTCTTTCTACGAACTAATCTGCCCTCAATGAGTTTATCATCATGAAGATCTCCAATAGTATTGAGCCACCACTTCGGCCAACGAGTAGTAGTACCAACATCTGGAATAGGAGAAACAGCATCTCCTGGGATTTCTGGAACAAAGTCACCGGAATGTGAGTCCTGAGGAAAATCAGGTGGTGCTAGATCATGACGGGTAGACTCCTCATCTTCAGAGTCAGAATGCTCTGAAGCCCTCCCATCAGGGGAACCAAGAGGAAGACGAACACCCTCATCAGGAACCTTCATAGGCTGATCCACAGGACTGGAAGAAGGAAGAAATGGACCAGTAGTCTCATCAATCACAACATCAGGACTGAATATGAGACGATCTGTCTCCACGTCAATTAACCGGTATGCCTTGTGATTGTCACTGTAACTAGTAAACATAAGTTGTTGGCTCTTGGAGTCCAGCTTGGCACGCTTGGCGTTTGGAATCCATACATGAGTTGTAGAACCAAAGACTTTCAGATGGCCCACCTTAGGCTTACGTCTTGACCAGGCTTCTTCTGGAGTCATCTTCTTAACGACCTGTGTAGGTGACTGATTCAGGAGGTAGACTGCAGTATAAACTGCTTCGACCCAGTATTTCTTAGGTACATTTCTGTACTCCAGCATAGAACAAGCCATTTTAGTAATGGTGCGATTCCTACGTTCAACGACACCATTCTGCTGAGGGGTGTATGGTGTAGTAAGTTGGTGCTTAATGCCATGTGTAGCACAAAAAGAAGAGAAGTCAGCTGAACAAAACTCCCCCCCATTATCTGACCTTAGAGTACCAATTTGAGAACCTGATTCCTTCTCAACTAAGGCCTTAAATTGCTGAAATGTACTAAACACATCTTATTTATGTTTGAGAAAATACACCCACATTTTCCAATTGAAATCATCAACAAATAATAAAAAGTACCTAGACCCAGTAACAGAAGGAGTATTCATTGGCCCACATACATCAGCGTGAACCAGTTGAAGTACCTTGGAGGCTCACCAAGAATCACCATCCGAGAATGTTGTCCGATGCTACTTCCCAGCTTGACAGGCTCCACAAACTCCATGATTTTGAGTTTGCATCTCAGGTAGACCAGCAAACAAACCCTCCCGAGACAGTTGAGAGAGATAATGCACATTCAAGTGCCCATAACGCTGATGCCAAAGTTTGTTGATGGAAGTACTCGTGGCTGCTAGAGCGTGCTCCTGAGAATCACCAGAATCAGCAAGTCTATATAGATCGTGATCCTCAAGCCCCATAGCTATCGTAGTACGAGTGTCCCTATCAACAATGTTGCAGGTGGATGAACTGAAAACAACATCCATCTGGGGAGAATGCCTCATGATCTGGCTGACAAAGAGAAGATTATGTTCCATGCCTGGAACATAGTAGACATCAAGAAAGAGTAAATTTCTTCCTCCTAAGTGAATTTGGACAGTGCCTTTACCAGCAACTGTGTACTCTTCGCCTCCTCCAAAAATGACAGAATTAGAGAATGGTTCATATTTGGTGAACCAATCCCGACGATGAGTAAAATATCGAGAAGCCCCTAAATCAACATACCAGGCAGAAGAATGTACTGGATCTGCAGTTCTCTTGGCCATAAAAGCATAGAATGCAGATTCTTTTTGCTCAGGGTGTTTTGCGACATTTTCCTTTTGTTGAGACCCTCCCTACTTTTGTTCAAAAGCCAAACGAACCAGACAATCAACCTTTATGTGACCATACTTATGGCAATAATTGCACGGAATGTTCTTCTTCTTCTTGTCCTGAGAAGAACCAGAGCCTTTCAGCTTAGAAGATTGACCCTTCCCTTTGTTCTTAGCAGAAGATTTGGCAAAGAATGCTTGTTTTGTAGAGGTGGAACTGGTACTGCTCCCAAACTGCTGTCTCCAACAATCCTACTGCAAGAGCTTGTTACAAAGATCGAGAAATTTCAAATCAACATTTCTGGAAGTAATATTGAGCGTCTCAATGAAATGCTCATACGACCTTGGCAAACTCTTCAAAGTAATGACAACCATGTCCTCTTCCTCCATTGTGCGACCAATCGCCTCCAACTAATCACGAATGTCCTTAATCTTTGTCAGATGTTCCTGTAAGGACATTTTCTCTTCCATCATGATGGAAAAAAGCATGTTCTTGAGAAAGAATGCTCTGTTCTTGTCAGAGGTTTCATGAAGGTCCTTCAAATGATCCCAAATTTGCTTAGTAGTTTTGCCAGACGGTACGTGAGGTAGTTGCTCATCTATGACTGAGAGTTTGATGAGCATGACGGCTTCCCAGTTGCGCTCATCCCATTTGTCCTGATCCTTTCCAACAACGGTAGGTCGAGGTGATGTACCTAGAACAACCGCATCAAGACATCGATACTCGAAGATGGTCAGCATACGCTGCTTCCAAGTGTTATAATTCTTCCCATTAAACTTTTGGTTGCTTTCAAGCATTATATTTGTCAGAGATGCCATCACAAACGCTGAGGTCAAACTAGTGAGGGCAAAATAATGCACAGGAAACAGAAACAGATTCTGCAGAACAAATTCCAAAGTAGAAACCGAAACCCTAGCACGGATTTCGAGGCAAGAACTTCAAGACAGAAAAAACTAACGACAACCCAGATGAGATATCAAAAAACCCACTAAGAATGTACAGTTGAAAATAATTTCTGACCTCAAACGAAGCAGATATTTACAAAACCCTAGTCGGCTCTTCAAGAAACCACGTTTTTCAGAGAAATTGATAAAAATCAGGCAAAAACTGCACTAAAAATCACGTCCAACAGGAAGAAAATCCACAGCGGAGCTAGGGTTACAAAAAACGAGACCATATGAAGAACACAATCGCGCCCAAATCAGAGGTCGCGGGCCTTATTCTCATGCAAAAAACAAGTTTTTAAAAAACGCCCAAAAAACACAAAAAAATGCCTTCAAATAGACGCGACTTGCAGCTAGGAAGTAGCGCCAGAAAAAACGCGCAAGTCTTTATCAAAAAAAACATGCCAAAAAAACGTGCACCACACAAGAGATAAAAAAATGTGTTTAAAGGCGTCTTGAAAACCCTTCAAAGAGGTCGCGCGCCACCGAAAACCTTCATAGAATGCAAAAAAACACGCGCAGGTTGCAACAAAATGCGGGTAGCACGCAGCAAGAGGTAATCTCGTCGCCTTAAGAAAAAAATCGCGTCCAAAACATGCGGGTGCAGAGGGAGGTCGGGTTTAAACCAAAACATAAGAGCCCAAAATCTCACGTGAAGATTTTTCACGAATTACAGATTAAAAAATCGCCCAGAAACCCTAGAGGCTCTGATACCATGTGAATGGTAAAAAAACATTCTATTCTATTAACTAAAAAAGATTACAATTAAAAGAAGTAAAATACTGTAGACAATAAATGTCTATCTACTTCTAACTACTGACTACTGTAGAAACAATAGAAACCTAAACTAACTCATTACATTAAAACATTGACCATTAACTATATAAGAATATAATATTCTAATAGGAATAAATATAATCCTTCAATTATAAATGGGATATAATTCTTTAAAGGATTTCCTTTCAAATTTGATACCTTTGTGAAGCTGTCTATGTATTATTATGTTGTATTGGTGAGTTATGTCATCATAAAAAAGTCCTTAATTAATTCATTATAGGTTCTCATAGGCCTCTCCTTCGTAAAAACCTATAAATAATCTTCATAAGTTAAAGACTATTTATGATGTGTAGCCAACTGTTTATGATGATTAGCCCTGATCAGGGCTATAACAATAATGATATTGTTTTGTAACCCATCATCATGAAGTATTTATCAACATGTACCTAATGTTTATTAAATAAAATCTGACCAATAAATTTTCTAAGCATTCTAGACATTGATTTCAAGATGCTACTTGAGTATTGAAATGGTAGAAACGTAATTATGATTAATGGTGGTTAACAGTCTATATAAATTAAACCAGCTATTCTCGTGCAAATAATCAACCAATGTGATTTAAATGTTGTAAATATCAGAAATCTTACCCAAGATGCAGCCTTCATCCTACTTGCAGGAGGAACAAAGCAAATGCCATTTATGAAAAGCTCTAGTTCATCAAATGTCTTGTCAAATTTCCTGTTACATAGAAAGATGATAGAGCACTTAAATAACATATCTATGAAGTATATGAAAATAATTATTTTGTAAAACAAGAGCATGCATGAATTCAAAATAGAGGAAAACTGAAGCACCATCAAGGCTACAAAAGAACAACTTTCCATCCTTAAACTTGTTAAAAAATTCCATTGATCTTGTTTTATTTCTATCATATTTGTTCAAAGTTCAAAACTCAAACCCATCCTATTTCCATGGCTTTGAGATCTATTTTCTTAATTTGTAAAAGTGCTTTTCTTAATTTGTAAAAATATCCAAAAAAACACTGTTTCTTATCCCTAAAGGCTAAAATTATTTATAGACAAGGAGAGAAAGAAACAAATCATATTAATGTCCATAAATGACAAAAGTAGATTGATGGGACTTGAAACATTTAGTTACATTAGTACAAGGGTTGAAGGAACCCTAGGTTTTGTATTGTAAAGTAAAAAGGAAAATCTACTAATCAATGTCTGTAGGAAAATACATTAGCACAATGTACTAAAATACAAATATAACTATTAAATCAAAACATAAGAAATTCATAATCCTTTGTCATGCACAATCTTGGGAAAACTTTGAGAATGAAAAACATGTAAACAGAAATTCATTTGGATAGTATGATTATAATATTGATATAATGGATATAGACAGTAATATTCATCAACAAAATTTACACATTAATCTACTTTAAACACTTCAACACTAAATCAATCCTGTTGAGCTCTTAATCTTGCTAGTGAGAGTTGTTTAATTGCTCAAGTAGATGAAAGCTGGTTGTGGCATAGGAGGCTGTGTCATGTGAATTTTGATAACATTGTCAAGGTAAGTTCCACTCAAGCAATAAGAGATCTACCTAAGTTAGTAAAGCCTGCTAACACAATTTGTAAGGAGTGTCAGATGGGTAAACAGACTAGAGTCTCTTTCCAGAGCAAATAGTTTCATTCAAATGATTTGCTGGAGCTGCTACATACTGATCTCCGTGGTCCCTCCAAAGTCAAAAGTATTCATGGAGAAAGGTACTTTATGTTGATTATTGATGATTATTCTAGAATGATATGGGTTTCTTTCCTAAAAGAAAAATGTGAAGCACTAGAAAAGTTCAAAAGTTTCAAAGCTATGGCAGAGAATGAGAAAGTTTTGAAAATCAAATACCTGAGGTCTGACAAAGGTGGTGAGTTCACCTCCAGGAAGTTCAACTCTTTTTGTGAAGAAAATGGAATCAGAAGACAGTTCTCTGCTCCCCGAACCCCTCAACAAAATGGAGTTGCAGAGAGAAAGAATAGAACAATTTTGGATGCTGCTAGAACAATAATGATAGAAGGAAATGTGCCCCAGATCTATTGGAGTGAAGCTGTAAGCACTGTTGTGTATACTTTGAATCGGGTAAATGTTAATGGTAATTCTAGTAAGACCCCTTTTGACTATGGTTTGGTTATAAGCCTACTGTTAAATATTTCAAAATCTTTGGAAGCAAGTGTTATATCAAGAGAGATGATGATATAGGCAAGTTTGATGCAAGAAGCGATGAAGGAATCTTTCTAGGTTACTCTACTAAGAGCAAGGCTTACAGATGCTATAACAAAAGACTGAGAAAGATGATTGAGAGTGCAGATGTCAAAGTTGATGAGAACTCTGCCAAATCATCCAAATATTATGGTTATGATTTAGATGAAGACAATACAAGCCAAGGGAAGAATTCTCAGACACAAAACCAACTTCAGATTATTCCATATGTTCCGGTAAAGCAACCTCAATTCGTTCCGGTAAATCTAGTAAGTCAAGAAGCACAGACAAGTGCAAGTGCAGAAGAAAGATCAAAAGAACCAGAAGCTCGAGAAAGTCCTAAAGTTCCAAGGTATGTAAAGCTAAATCATTCTGAAAATCAAATTATAGGAGATAAGAGTAAAGGTGTGCAAACTAGAAGAAAGATTGCAGAAGAGTATTGCCTGATTTCCAAGATTGAAGCTAAAGATGTCACTTAAGCCTGCCAAGATGAACACTGGATGGAAGCTATGAAGGAAGAACTGACACAGATTGAAAAGAATGACACATGGACATTGGTTCCCAGACCCAAAGACAAAAATGTGATTGGTACTAAATGGGTGTTTCGGAACAAGCTGAATGAACAAGGTGAAGTGGTCCGGAATAAAGCAAGACTGGTATGTAAAGGGTATTCTCAAATGGAAGGTGTTGATTTTGAAGAAACTTTTGCCCCTGTTGCTAGAATTGAAGCTGTCAGATTATTTCTTGCTTATGCTGCATACAAGAACTATAAAGTCTATCAAATGGATGTGAAATCAGCTTTTCTGAATGGTGAGCTAGAAGAAGTATATATTGAATAGCCTGATGGATTTCAATTGACTGATAAGGAAGACATGATTTGCCAATTAAAGAAAGCTTTGTATGGACTCAAGCAAGCCCCCAGAGCCTAGTATGCTAGATTAGAAAAATACTTATTGAAGCTTGGATTCAATAAAGGTACTGTTGATAGAAATTTATACTTCAAGTTGGATCATGATAAAGAGTTAATTATATAAGTTTTTGTTGATGACATTATTTTTGGAGGAGATGATAATCTATGTATGAAGTTTGTTGATGAAATGAAGAGTGAATTTGAGATGAGTATGATCAAAGAAATGAAGTTCTTTTTGGGATTGCAAATTACCCAGTTAGACAAGGGAATTTTCATATCTTAGTCCAAATATGTGAGAGAGCTACTGAAGAAATTTGGGATGGAAGAATCAAACCCTGTTGGTACTCCCATGGTGACTGAATGCAAGCTAACACAGAATGATGATTCTTCTAAGGCAAATCAAATTAGATACAGGTCAATGATCGGTGGATTGCTCTATTTGACCCAAACTAGACCAGACATTATGAATGTTGTATGTATGGTTGCTAGATTTGCAAGCCCGTAATGAAGTCCATCGACAAGCATTCCCACTTCCTCTCAGGAACAGGAAGCGGCTGAAGTAATCCTGCAGGGTATGTACATTCTTGCTTGTTCTGCTGACAAACAAGGCATTCCCTAACATACTGAAGAACAAATGACTTGAGACCTTTCCAAGAGAATCTTTCCCATACCTGCCTGTAGGTCTTAAAGTAACCGGGATGTCCTGCCATAGGTGAATCGTGAAATGATCTCAATACCCTGTCCCTCATCTCAGAACCTGGGACTAGAAATATCCTCCCTTTGTAAATGATAAGATCATCTACAAGTGAATATCTGCCATCCTGTACTGTCCCATCCACTATGCTAAAAGCCCACGGGTTCTTAGCATACTCTGCAACTATCATGTGTCTCCAGTCCTCTGCAATCTCTATAATGGAGCTCAAGTGTGGGCGGCGAGATAATGCGTCAACAACCACATTTTGTGTACCCTTGACATAGGAGATGTCAAAATCATAGGACCTTAGTTTGCTGACCCATTTCTGTTGTCTTTCATTCAAATCTCGCTGTCCTAGGAAATGTTTCAGACTATCGTGATCGGTTTTAACACAGAATTTACTACCAACCAAATACTGTCTGAACTTGGCCATGGCATGCATGATGGCCAACATTTCCTTATCGTAAATGCTAAAGCTCCTCTCAGGACCTCTCAACTTCCTGCTCTCGAAAGCTATAGGATGTCGGTCCTGCATGATGACTGCCCCAATACCCTCACCGCTGGCATCACAATGTAGCTCAAACGGCTTGATGAAATCTGGTAATGCCAAAACCGGACATGTAGTCATAAGAAGTTTAAACTTCTCAAAGCATGCTTGTGCTAAAGGTGTCCACACAAAGGCTCCCTTCTTAGTCAAATCGGTCAGTGGCGCTGCATGACGCAAGAATCCACTAACGAACCGACGATAGAAGGCGCATAGACCTACAAACCCCCTAAGTTGTGTCAATGTCTCAGGTGTAGGCCAATCAATGATAGCACGATCTTTCTCTAGATCTATACTAACTCCCTCACTGCTGATGATGTGACCCAGATATAAAAGTTCTCCCAATCCCAGTGCACACTTGAATTCCTTGGTGTACAAGGACTCCCTATCCAATATGCTCAATACTGCATCCAAGTGAACTATGTGTTCCTCCCAAGACTTGTTGTAAACCAGTATGTCGTCGAAGAACACCAAAACAAATTTCCTCAAGTGAGGATGGAAAACCCTGTTCATCGTGGACTGAAATGTGGCTGGAGCATTGGTTAAACTGAATGGCTTAACCAAAAAGTCATAATGTCCACAGTGGCATCAGAATGCGGTCTTCTCCATATCCTCCTCTCGGACTCTGATATGATGGTACCCAATCCTCAAATCAATCTTCGAGAAATAGCAAGCTCCCTGTAGCTCATCTATTAACTCGTCAATCCGTGGTATGGGATACCTGTTCTTAATAGTCTTCCTGTTGACCATCCTGTAGTCAATACACATCCTAAGTGTACCATCCTTTTTCTTCATCAAAACAACTGATGAAGCAAAGGGTGACTTACTCGGCCTAATGTGCCCCATAGCTAAAAGTGCCTTAATAGTTTTTTCAATTTCATCTTTTAAACATTTGGGGTGCCGGTAAGGAGTGATCATGATAGGTTTTGTGCCCTCCTCCAATTCTACAATATGCTCAATACCTCTATCAGGAGGTCTACCTAGTGGTATGATTTTGAGCCTTCTGAATGTTCTCTCTAAGTGCTCTGATACCACTGTGATGAGCCAAACTGGCTCCAACTCAAACCCTATAGTTTTATCTTATCTTTTTGTGTTTTTTTAGATTTTTAAGAAGGGTTGCTAGACAGAAGTAGAAGGTACGCCATGCATATATTGATATTAAACTGAAAATTACACTAGATAATTGAAACAACTCCTGAAATAGGCATTATTCATCAATTACAAACAGATCAGGAACAATGAGCATACCCGGATCTCTCTAGAATAATTAAATAAGAAAGATAATGCACTTGAAAGGCAAGAAGTGCTGAAACCTGATGAATAGCATGCCTAGGCTCCAGATTTGCTTTCTCCCACCTGGAAACTGGAGGAAAGACACTGCAAAGGATAGGCGCCACCAAAGGAACACAAAAGATGCCAAGAAGGAAGGCGTTTTTCCTCAAGAAGTCACACACCCTTGCCAAAAGAGCCACGCACTTCAAAGAAGATGTACGGCCTTTGTATGAAAGGTACGGCCATAAATAAGAACCTGTCCACCAGAGGAAAGAAGACACCAATCTCTCAAACCCTCTGCTTCTTTATTGAAACTTTTGAACAAACAATCAAGAACTCTGATGTAAATCAAATGGACTTCTGAACTGAAGCCCTCACAAATGCACTAATTCAATTGGTTTCTCACAGTCTCAAAAATGCTCAACACTGAAGAGAATCTCATTCTCCAATGGCAGAAATGCTCAAACCCTTGTCTCAGAGAATAGCACAGAGAAATAACAATGGCAAAGTCAAATAATCAATGAATGAGTTTTATTTGCCAAAATTGCCTTATATTCCAAAAAGGCACGACTTTCAAGAAAGTGACGCCACTTGAAGTCATTTAAATATTTTAAATCATATTTAAATCACCTTTTCAATAGTTTTAAGTTTAATACTTGGGCGCCCACTTTTATGCTTAAGTGATTTAATTTTAAATCACTTTTATGAAATATTTAAGGGATATAATATTTATAAAGTCAATTTGACTTTTTATTCAAGGGGTAAACGCTTTTGACCTGAGCTATGAACCGTAATACAACCATTCAACAATACCACCCCAACGGGTTTGAACCTTGGTGGCAAGAACAACAATGCCACCTTTTAAACCAACACACCATGCCAATACCGCAGTCAATTTGACTTTATAATAAAGCGTTAAAATCACTTAAAAATCCATAACTCCCTCTAAACTCCATATATTTCCATGCCGTCAGAAGCTGTCAACCCCTGAACTGCCAAGGCCTGCTGTGAGCCAATCACTAAGTTCTAAAAATGAGAACGACAAAACTCCTCCAGAAAATGCCACTAACCCTCTAACCAATCTAGTTAGCCCACAAGGGTCCAAGAAATAGGCTCACACTGTTCCCAAGAACTTACTAGAGCGAGGACATCACAGGATGTGACCTGAGGAATTTGATTCCTAAAAGAGCACCTAGAAGATGATCATCCCTTTCAAAGTTATTTATGCTGGAACTAGTATCCACTTTTTCAAGTACATGCTTGTCATAAGATCATCACCCTTTTCTCATCTTCCTTAGAATTTAATTAATGTATATCATTTCCTGTTCCTCTTCTAATTTAAACTTTCTATGGGGTTTCTTATTCTTTGAGGATTGTTCCTAAATTGGTCCATCATCTACTCCTTCAATTACAGCTAGACTCTTGTTCTTCTAGAATCTAAGAAGTTGACCTGGTGATAAGAGAAGGAACAACAATACTGTAAGAGACCAGGTGTCTCTCAACCCAATCACTGACCAATAACACTGAGGGTTTTGTTTGTTTTTCTGAAATTTGTGATTTTTTTGTATTTTTGCACTAAAAGAAGAATTTGCGATTTTACAAGAATATGACTGGAAAATTTAATTAAAATAATAGATGCATAAAAACTACAGAACATAGATCGAATCTAGTTGCCAGGTAATTTATTAATCTCCCCAGATGATTACAACTGCAATATTTAAGCATTCAGACAAAAGGCAATCATTTTATTAAAAACCAGGTCAAGCTTGCAGGCGCCAGAAGGAGACACTGAAAAGGTACGGCTGAAAGATATGAAGCAACCTCCCGCCTCGAAACTGATGAAATATCTCCAGAAACCCTAGGCGTCCACTTTGCAAAAGACAGAGGACCAAAAGTGAAGGCGTATTCTCCAGATGAAGAAGTACGGCCCTTGCTGGTACAGAAAAGTACAGCCCAGCCAGCAGCAATAAATATAGTATGGCCTCTAGAAGAAAGTGCCAAAACACTGTGAATGGATCTCAGATAAGTCGCCACCAATAACTGATAAATAACCTTCTTCAAACCCTTCCTGAATCGATTCAATAAGCACAACTGCAACTTCTGAATGAAGTCACCATGTTTGACAATCTTCAACTGATATTTCACAGTCTCGGTATGTCAGATCTTGAAGAGGGAACATTCCTCAAAACCTGTTGATCTGTAGAAACCCTGGTTTCACAAACCCCAATGCTCTCAGAGAGAAAAAGACAAATTTGAATAATCATCACATAATGAGTTCGATTTGTCTTGGCAGTATATATACCTCCTTTCAAGAATTCGACCCAAGGCATCTTTTAATAATCATTTAAATAAATGATTAATTTCGTCCTTTTTGACTTAGGACAAATATTTAATAAATGGCATCCCCTTTTGATTAATAATTAAATGCTCATTTAATTATTATTTTAACTCCTCTTTTATAAAGTAATAAATACTTTATAATTCGCCACTTAATAATTTTAATATTTCATTAAAATGACTTTATATTATAAAGTCAAATTAATAAACCTTTTAATAAATATTAAATGCCCAAGTAAACACTGTTTGTTCATCAGATCATCAAACTGGGTCGAAACTGAGCTGACCAACTGAACTAGGTGCCCTGCTAAAAATAGAAACTCCTGCCTGCCTGACTTACTATAAATAGTAAGTATCTGTAAATCACTCTGGAAACGTCTGCTAGGGCCCAAACCTGAATCCACTGAAGGAGTAATGTTCCTAAACACCCAATAACTGCCTCAAGTGATCCTCTACACATATCTGTCAGCCTACGAGGATCAGAATGATAGGCTAACCTCTAATCCAGCTGTACTGACTAGGAAGGGGACATTACAGACTACATGCTTCCACTTGAAATAGTGGCCATGCCTTCCACAGATGGTAAGGCAATGTCTCTTGGAAAAATTGCAGCAGCCCAAAAAACTGCATCAAAGAAAAAACAGGTGTAAACCCTTTAAAACAGATCCAACGTTGCTTTGACTTTCGAAAAAAAATGCTCAGACCAATGCAAACTACACCCAACAAAAGGGCCCTTCAATTAAAGCACAAACCAAACAGATAAATCATCAAACCTTGACTTCCTTGTCACTCTGCTCCATGTCAGACCCAATGGGTATTGCATTTCACACATCTTTATGTGTTTGATATTCAATCTCTGTTGCAATGATGAAGTAAAGCATCCTTAATATGTTTGAGCATTGTGCTCACACAAGTTTCGTCTATAACAATGTTCTTATCTTATGACTCAAATTTTGTTCAACTCCACTTTCTGCCCATTATTGCAAACTTCATATATCTTCGAAAGTAAATAAGCTTATTTTTGAGCTAAGGAAATAATTTAATAATTTAGCTTAAGTTCTCAAAAACTAACTTTAAGTTATATTCATAAAAAGGCAACTTATGTTTTAATTATTAAAAAGGTTTTAATAAAAGAGGGACCAAAAGTGACACTAGGAATGAAGTCAAAAAAATAATATATTTATAAAGGTTCTCCTGATCACTTTAAGAAAATCATTGAAGAAAAAGAAGAAAAAAATAATATTATTTTTCCTTGAAAAGCCTATATAAGGAGTAGTTGAAGAATGGAGAGGGTTACCAATTCATATTATCAACCTATTTCTCTTGAGATTAAACATTGTTTATCTTTTTTGCCCTTAGACGAAAACCCTTTCACAACGAATGGATTTCAAGACAAAAACCCTCCTATTCACTTGAGCAATTCCATTCAAAGATTACCAATGAGCTAAATAGTTGTGAGAAATTTTTCTGTTTTCAATTTTCAGTGATTATGTGTGGGTATGAGATTTTTTAATTTCAGTTATTTTGGTTGTGTGGAATTTTCAGAATATATCACAATTTGGTGTGATTTTCTTGAATTTGTGTGGAAAAGATTTTGATTTGTGAGAAGTTTTCATGCAATAATTTGAGAGAATTTCAAATAATCTACTTTATTGATAACTGTATTGTGTCATTATTATTGTTGAAAACTATGGTTGGTTGTACCTTTTTTCCCAGCCATACCATTTGATATTGATAGATATTAATGATTTTGGTTATTATAGAAGGCACCATACAGCATTAGGGACTGTTGTACCTCAATTTTATTTGATTGCAGCCCATAATAATATTAACTTGCTGCTAATATTTTGGTTGATTCTTTTGTGAACAATTTTTATTTGGTATAACATTTGAAAAGGGGCTGCCATACTTGCTTTAAGGGGATTGCAACCTTGGTTGTTGCCTTTCCATTAATCAATCAAGGTTGTCATACTTGTTAGAAGGTGTTGCAAGTTATTTCAGGGATCTGCTGCTCCAGTATTTAAACAATTGCTCACTTCTATGCAGCTATTGGGACAAGTAATATTATCATTATCAGTTCATATCTCTTTGGTAGTACTGCTTCATCAATTTGCTGATTTCTTTGGTCACTGCCATTAGTATATTTGCTCATATAAATAGATTTCAGTGAAGTTGCTGCTATCATAATCAAAGATATAATATAGAGCTTCAGTATTCACACTTATTTGGCATTTTGTATAAAACTAGAAGGTTTACCACCAATTTAGAATAGACCCGTTTAAGTCTACATGGCTATGCTACCATGACATTAGAAATCACTTTCATTTCCAGAATTATTATTTCTGGTGTTTATTTGTGCAGTTCACCACCAGATTTAATATTAAGTTTGTAATTTGTTCTAGAAGGCTTGCTACCAGAACTAGCTTCAGTTATTTTCAGAATTTAGTTTGCAATTAATCTAGAAGGCTTGCCGCCAAAATGAATATTTCATTACTTCCAAATTATTGTAATAGTTGTTATATTGAGTTGTGTGCCTTACCACCAACAAGCATTTTCTGTAATATCAATTTAACCCCCTTTCGCTGTATGCTCTCACTTTGCCCACATCAAGATCTTGGTGATCAAAAGACAAAAGGTGTTAAGATTACATACTTGTTCATTGTGAAAGAGAAAAATTAGAAAAATATTGTTGAAGATATTGTCAGTTTTAGGATCAGAAAATGCAACACATGAGACAAAGAACACAACAGTTTACCCTGGGAAAACCCTCCTACTCGAGGGAGAAAAACCCAACCAAAATAGCTCTCTTATATATTGAATTTAAAGTAGCAGAAATCTGCTTACAATCTTGGCCACACACAAGGCCAATATAATGCAATAAAGAATTTCACCTCACTTAGATGCAAATACACAATTATATGATCTCTCCTTAATGTCGATCTGCTTTATGCAATAATATGATCTGCTGTAGATGCACGACCTCCTTGATAAGTGCGAATGTTTCTTTAGAATAAAATCAATGATCAAATAAATGAGCATCTCCTTCCATATATACAAAGTAAGGTGCCTCTTCACAAGCAAGGCGACTCTTCACAAGGGTCAGCCTCCTTCAAGAGCCAAGGCGACTTTTCATCTTGGGTTGGCCTTTAAAATAATATTTATAGATCATTTATTATTTCGATTTTGAGAGAAGGATATCTCCTGCAGCTAAAACATCAACACTCCAACACTCCCTCTTAGCTAGGGAGGTATCCTTCCAGATATCCATGTCATGGAGTCTCTCAACATGACATCCAGAATGGCTACACCCATTTGAGAAAAAGTTCATCACGGAGTCTCTCAACGTGATATCGTCATGGAGTCACTCAACATGGCATCCACCATGGCTACTCCCATGTGTGGAAAGAAACATATGCACAAGTGTCCATCACGAAGTCTCTGAACGTGATGTCGCCATGGAGTCTCTCAACATGACGTCCACCATGGCTACTCCCATGTGTGAAAAAACACAAGTACAAAGGGTTCATCACGGAGTTTCTCAACGTGATGGCGTCATGGAGTCTCTCAACATGACGTCCACCATGGCTACTCCCATGTGTGGAAAGAACCACATCTACGTCTTATAGATGGACAAGGGCTCGCACCTCATATTTCTCCGTCTCGGAGAAATATACACATCAAGGGCTTTCAACCCATACTTCTCTGTCACAGAGAAATATACACTAACAAGGGCGTTCACCTCATACTTCTCCATCACAGAAAAATATACATTACAACAGATCTTCATGATGATGTTACTCCCTCTATAATATACCCGCTAAATTTTTTGCCACAATTTTTACAAAATAACCAACACTTAACCAAAATGATTAGCGTTAGCTTCAATCAAATCACTATCAAGCAACTCTAACCAAGAAATGCGCCCTAAGACCCACTGAAGGGAGGAGGGGCGGGCATTTGGACAGAGGATCTCTACAACAGCTGAACTGAAAGTTGAACTCTAACCAAGACATGCGCCCTAAGACCCATTGAAGGGAGGAGGGGTGAGCATATGGTCAGAGGATCCCTATGCTAGAATAGAACTTGAAAAAATCCGCACATCCACTCATTCACTGGGGGGAATAAGGAAAATTACAAAGCAACTAATTCATCTGTTGCGGCGGGCATCCACTCTTGAGTGGGGATTCTCTACTTTTCAGTGGGTACAATGAGAGATACAAAATTTATTCTCCGCACTAGCGGTAAACTATCCAAGGATAATTAATGTTTGCTTTAGAAATTACAAGTAAATGCAGCAATAATAAATAGTTGGATTAGTACCATGTACTACTAATGCACAACCTTACAATCAAAATAATCTGCAGTTTACTAGTATTACAATGATAGAACAATGCCAATATGTGAAGAATGATTCTCTCAAATTACAAAGCTCTCAAACACTGAAAATGAAGCCAAAATCTGATCTTTTTGAGGTCTGATAATAAAAACCAGCAAACTGAAACTGTAAACCAGCAACCTGTGAATCAATGAAATGCTCATAACTTCATCAATTTACCTCCGAATTGAGTGAAATCAAATGCAATGAACCTTTGGAGGATAGGCGCCCATGTCATTGTTGTACCCAAACCAAATTTTTTTTGCTTCATCAAGGCATTTTGCATAAAATAGTCTAAACCTTGCTAAAATGATGTAAAACGCAGTTTTGGGCAATATCAAGCATGGAGTTTTCTTTTTTTTGTCAATATTTTGTCAGTCAAAGTCAGTTTTATTGAACAGAACCTGAAGTAGAGACTCAGAATGGAGCTTTTCACGATGGAGAGGCATCTCACGACAGCATTTCACATTGCACACGGTCATTTCAGTGATCGAAACGAAGTTTTCAGTGGTTAAATTATAGCCCAGGGGCGCCCAGCTTGTTGAAGGTCAAGATCTTGTTGAAAGTGTTCAAGAATACAGTCAATCTCTTCAGAATCAGTCTGGCTATCCGATGAGCTATCCAGCGAAGCTTTCCGAGGCCCACAGTTCCGGAAAACAGTGTCAGAAGCAGAAATCCACAAAGTTCCAGAGAGGAGAAAATTGTTCTTTTCAGTGAAAAGCGCAACTATAGCCTAAGGGCGCCCATCTTAAAGAGGGGGTAAATCTTGGTATTTTCAATGGTGGATACAGTTAATCTGTTCACAACTAGTCTGCTCGTCCAACGAGATATCTAACGCAGTCATCCGAGTTTCACAACTCCGGCGGCAGTCGTCTGAAGATCAGCTTATAATGGAGTTTTCACGTTTCTGAGCTTCTCCGTTGATTCCCAGTGCAAGTACAGCTCAGGGGCGCTGGTTTAAAGGACCCTTCAGATGGCAAAATTTGCAGACAGAGTCTTCCTAACATCAGTACTACTCTAGCCTAGCTCCGCAATGCATCATCCTGCTTGTCGATCCGACGTTCTAGGTGATCGTGGTGGAGGTTCTACCAAGCACGTAATTTCACGGGCAGACCAACATACAATTTTTAGTGTATTTCCACAGTCTAGAGGCGCCTAGCCTTTAGGCCTGTCAGATGAGTTCGTTCGCGTTCGAAGTCTTCACGACTTTCGAGCGTAATCATTTTATCTATTCAACGAGCCTAGCCGTCAACCTTCGGGATTTGGCAAACGCTCGTACGTGCGAGGTCTTTGGTGGAATGCTGAAAAGAGAAGATATCCGGAAAATGGCTATGTCTGGAGCGGAAATTTTAAATAAAATACGCACTGGCGTTTTTGAGGTCTTAGAAGCAGTTTTCTTGCTTCGTCACCTCTAAAGACTTCTCTTGTGGGCCCTTCTGCCTGTTCGTTAAAACAGATAGTGCCTGAATCAGGTCATCCCAGCTCCAGATATCAGAGGTCAAAGTAGGGTACTTGGATGAAAGTTCAACTTTCGTCAAAATGACATCAGTGCAACTAAGAGCCAGGGGCGCTTTTACTTTTGAGGCCCTTAACACAGCTTTCAGATGTCGTGCGTATATCCGTTGGATGCAGAATGTCTCCAGGCACGCAGTGAGCTTCGTTTCTTGTCAGCAGGGTTCACCGTTCGCCGTCAGCAGCCGTTTGAAGTGTCAGATGGCAATTTAGGAAAATGGTTAAGTCTAGAACCCATAAATGAATTTAATCAGGGGCGCCTAATTTTTCAGGGGGTTAAATGATGGATTTTGCAGTAATGTCTCCCAGCAGACATTTCTTCCTTGTTCAGTAGGCTTTCCGATGAATATCTCAGTTCAGTCTCAGCATCACCCGGTCATTCAAAATTCAGTGTCGAAGATGGCCAGTCGTGACTTTGTCGTCAGCTATAAAATAGGAAGTTAATAAAAAGTGAAGTATCTTCAGCAAATGGATGCCTATGAGCTCAAGAGATGACTTTTCGGAATTGTTGAAGTCTAACGATGAATCTCAAAGCTTCATTCCAGATTGTCAACTGAAGTTCAAAATATTTAATATTTATTTTGCAATATTAGCATTGAATGGCGATTTTCTATTTTTGGCGCCTTTGCTAAATGCATGATGATAAATATTTTATTATTTATTTGAAATTCGAACTTCCAGTCAGTGGCAGTTCAACTGAGAAGGGTCCAATTGAAAGGCTTCTATTTTCATCAGAGTTTTAAATCTTACAGTTGCCAAAATGATGCGAATTTCATCTTCTTTAAACATGGCGCCATCTTCATTTATTATTCACAAAGCTAAAGAGAAATTCGTTTTTCTTAAGAGAAATTCGTTTTTCTTAAGAGAAATTCGTTTTTCTTAAGAGAAATTCATATTTTTCAAACAAAATTCGTTTTTCTTCAAAGCAAAGGCGTATTTTCAAGCAAAATTCGTTTTTCTTCATTCACAAGGCATATTTTCAAGGGAGATTCGTATTTCTCAAGCAAAGGCAAATTCTTCATCTATTGCCAAGGGCGATTTCATCAAACAAATCTTTTTGCAGGTTTTTGTTCACATTCATCAACAAATTTGAAGAAGAGGGGCGATTTTCACAGAAGAAAGAACATACAAAAAACGTCTTTTTCCTCCTTGATTCTCAAATTTCTCTCAGTTTTCAATTCGCATGTTCCTGAAATTGGCAAAATTCGACAAGTCTCAGCATCTGGATCATTTCTATATAGCTTCCTCGAATTAAAATCGTGCGTTTGATTTTTCAAGAATTTTTAACTTCAGAACATTCGTTTCGAGTTTCTAATTTTCAACTCGAAAGTCTTTGCATGATCGTGAGAAGCTGTATTTTCACATATCCTGACGCTCGGGTTGTCTTAGAATTTTTTCCGACAAAACCCATATCTCGTATTTTTGCTGAAAATTGCCCTTGATGACTATTATTTTAGCCCTCAAAGCAGGCTATTTTAGCTTTCCAGAACCTTGTCGAACATAGTCAATTCATGTACAACAAAGTAGTTTTTCGTGAGTAATAAGACACGGGACCGGAGTCTGAAGACCAAATCGGTCTTAATTCATGATTTCGTTAGAAAAGCCGAGACCCATTTGCATCAAGTCAAGTAGATGAGATAATGGCCATCACCGCCACGGCCAAAGTTATAAGTCCGTGGAAATGCTAGTTTGAGTGTGTGTGCAAAGATTGCCAAGACTGCTCGTTGCCGACATCTGTGACAAGCCGACAAAGCAATAAATCTCATATGGGATTGATTGCCTCGAGATCACGGCCGCAGTCTTCGGCCCCACCTCTGTGATAGATATTATACAAGAGGGAGTTAACTTGGCTTTTACCTTCGGTTAATTCCTGCCTGTTCTTTCTATGCATATCTATTCGAGATCAGCTACACACTTAGAGTTTTTATTTAGGGTTTTACGTTAATCGACATGGTAGTCTTCCACCCAACTCTCGCTTTCACACAAGGACGTGCATGCTCAGCATTAACAGTCCATTTTAGATTAGATGTCGCTAACTAATGGTAGTTTTCCAAAGTAATCAGAGTAAGCCATTTTATTAGATTACAAAGAATTGCATGCACAGGTAAGATCAGATGACTCCAAGGTGATTTTAGGGTTCCCTACACCTTGTTGTATATAAATAAGAGCTTTTGCTCATTTGTAATTAACTTTTGCTTGAGAGAGAAATATATGCTGCGCCTACCTTGCCCTCAATATTGCTCTTTTGGTATTTGTTCATGTGTCTTCGCTATTACGATTAATTGTTATGCCCCATAGGGTTTCATGCAATTGTAATGGTGAATTCTTTCTGTTTTGTACAACTTTACCATTATGATCAATTGTTATGCCACATAGGGTTTCAAGAGGTTATGATGATAAATCTATTTTGTGTATCTTTACCATTGTGATCAATTGTTATGCCACATAGGGTTTTAAGAGATTGCGATGATAAATCTGTTTTGTGAACCTTTTATCATTATGATCAAGTGTTATGCCACATAGGGTTTCCTGAGATTGTGATGATAAATCTGTTTTGTAAGTCTTTACTATTTTGATCAAGTGTTATGCCACATAGGGTTTCATAAAATTGTCATGGTAAATTCTTAAATCTGTTTTGTGCCCAATAAACTTGTCTAGATTGAGCTGATAGATGCGCCACCTTTCCTTCAAGTAGAGAATCTAAACTCGTTTATCGTCCGATAGTCAAACCCTGCTCCATTTCCTCATGCTCTGTTTCTTGAGGAAATTGGATAGATTTAAAGTAGATAGCTTAGTTGTAGTTAATGATCTCGAAACCAGAAAATCCTTAGTTGCACGTTCTTGGTTTTCTTAACCTTGTGCCTCTTCCGATGAAAAAAAAAGATAGGACTTAGATTACTTTTCTTTTTCATGCATTCCAGCACAACGAGGGAGCTTCCCCTCCTAATTTGAAGAGCACTCATTGCGTAGTGTACATAGCTGTCCGTACAAACCTGCACTCCAGAGGTGTTAGATTTTACGCCAACAGTCATGATGAAGAAACACTTCAAAATGCAATCATTAATTTATTTGCACAATTCCCAATGGTCACAGAATGGTACGGCCCTTAGCAAGGGCGATTTTGCAAGAACAAATCACAAACTTCAAATAAAAATCTGAAAATCACTAGGAAGGGTCGCCATAACCTTAGTAATGAGATTATTGAATGCCCACAACAAAATAAAAATCATACAAGAAGCTGGAAACAAAATCGACCTTCAGTTGTGTAGGAACCAGCAACTTGAAATCTGGAAATCACACCAAAATTCACCACTTTAAAGCTCTATCTGCTAGTCTGATTTGAGAAGCAACCTAAAAACCAACTAGGTGTTATCTTTCAAACACGAAATTGGATTGAAACTAGGAGGTCAGCATTCCTCGAAGTGCAAAATGAGTAGTCATTTCGACAGCATAACTTTAGCATAAACATGAGATACCAAAATGTTGGAGCAAATCTCTCTTTTATAGAAAGAGAGGTGACTCTTCACCTTCTGTAACTCCTCCAAGAAGTGGGACGCCTTTCTCACCTAGCAATATTTTAATTTTCAAAAAAAAAACACTTTATCTCGTCTCAAAGGCGTCCATCCCAAGGCAATAAGAACTTTAGGAAAAATATTAAACAATTAACTCCATGAGGCGTACCCCCCCAATGACCCTCTTTTAAAACAACTTAAAGTTATCTCTCTAGGCCAAGGGGTCAACAATGAAACATAACATTAATTGCCTTGTATTAAATAATTGTCATCAAATACTGCATTCTAAAAGCTACACCAAAAATACCAACAGCTCCAACAAAAATAAGAACATAATGAAGCACTGCCAAAAATAGTATTTACTAAAAATAGTAAATACCTAGAAATGCCACAAAACCTCCAAGCAAAGAAACCCTAACTTTACCTCAATCAAGCCTACGGGTCTCCAGAATAGGCTGACGAGCTAAAGAGCTGATCACTGATGGAAAGGGGACATTACACCCTCTGAAGCTCCAAGTACTTGCATCAACCACCTGACCTCCTCGTCCAAGGTTGCTTCTGTTGGTTTGTCAAACTCCCTCTGAACTGTGCATTCCTCCTGACCTCCTGAAGCTCCAAGTACTGATTGACAATGTTGGTTTGTCAAACTCCCTCTGAATGTTAATTCCTCCTCTTGGAAGAAACTGATCACAATGACAATCGGAATAGGTTCTTCCTCTTCGAGAGAAGTCTCCAGTTATGTGTCACCAATACAGTCCCATGGCAACAAGCTGTGTCTTCATTCTTCAACCTACATGACTTCTTCACAGGATGCATCAAGCTCTTCTTCCCTTGAATGCAATCTCTCATCATCCTTGTACTCCTCGATCCGTCCTGGAAGCATTTTAGAGAGATTACTAATAGTTCATAAACTATCCCGAAGAGAAGTACCAATGCTAGAAGCATACATGATTCACTATTCCCAATTGCAAGAATGAATTAATATTAACTACATAAAATTTATTCAAGGTACAAGCATAAACTACTTATCTCTTTATTGTTGATCAATTCAGTGATGCCTTTTCAAATTTCAATCTCCATATCTTTCCCTGCTATCAGCACCACGGTCTCACCATATCGATCACCACTATAACGATTCGTCCTGGGAAATGGCATCATGAAGGAACCACGCCAACAGTTAAGAGACCACTCGAATCTTCACCCAGATGCAATGATAAGGAACCGCTACACCCCAAAATTGAAATAGTGTAATCCAGACAAGGTGCCTCTATCAAGAAACGATGCTCCTGATAAAATGCGACCTTCCTCCACCCAAGGCAATATTAAAAAAAAGATCTCTCAACTTCATAATCAAATTTACTCTTGGTTGCGATTACTCCTAATGAACACGTCTTCACCAATTAGATTCTCCACAAGTGCCAACACTTTGTATTTTGTTGCTCCCGTGAATTGACTATATCTTTCCTCAATTTGAATTTGATCCCTTCATATGATATTGGCCGACGCTTATTATTTTTTTCTTCAACAATCAATGCGACACTTGGAAATTTCAATTCGCACTCCCTTCAATTGCAAATATTCCTGACAATAGTCAGCGCCTTTGCTTGTCTTAGTTTCTCGACTCCTTAATTCCCATAGCCGCGGCAGTCTCCAAGCTTGTCCTATAGCGGCAGCTTGAATATAACGAATCTCTTCTTATAATTTATTTGCTTCAATGATATTTCCCACAACTGACTTCATAAATATTAAGGCATTGCCTTAAGCAGCTCCCAACAAAATATACTTTTCAAAACTATATCCACAAAACTATATCTGCACTTGATAATTATTTTCCAAAAGCCATGCGATTTCCTTTTAGTGCTTTTCACGGCTAAAATATTAAAAACTCACTTTTCAAACTCAATCCATAGCTTTGCCTAGACTAAAATTCCTTCAGACTGCTAAACAATTCTAATTAGATCTTTTCATAGACCCACTCTGATACCATGTTAGTTTTAGGATCAGAAATGTAAGCAATCAGAAAATGCAACATGAGACAAAGAACACAACAGTTTACCCTGGGAAAACCCTCCTACTCAAGGGAGAAAAACCCAACCAAAATATCTCTCTTATATATTGAATTTAAAGTAGCAGAAATCTGCTTATAATCTTGGCCACACACAAGGCCAATATAATGCAATAAAGAATTTCACCTCACTTAGATGCAAATACACAACTATATGATCTCTCCTTAATATCAATCTGCTTTATGCAATAATATGATCTGTTGTAGATGCACGAATGAGATGAGCCCAGCTGGCTCCAACTTATCCCCTGTAGTTTTATGCTTATCTTTTTGTGTTTTTTTAGTTTTTTAGAGAAATTTCTAGACAGAAGTAGAAGGGGCGAACAGCATGAAATGCAGATAAAAATAAAATGTTTGAATTAATTGCTCAACTGGTACTGTAAATTAAGTTTGGCAATACATACAATGAATTTACAAGCAATAAACGTACCCATAGTCCTCCAGATTATTTAAATAAGAAATTATCAAGTTTGCCAAGCAACAATGGCTGGAAATGACATGAAAGCACGCCAGGGTCTCAGATCCGTGTTCTCCCACAATGTAACTGAAGAATAATAGCTAGGAAGGTTGTACGCCAAGGATCTAGCTGAGAAACAGGCCAAAAGGGAGGTGTTTTGCCTCAAGAATCACCATGCCTCTTCTCAGGAAACATGCCAAAGCAAGGAGAAGTACAGCCTCTGGCAACTGCAAGATACTAAAGCTGAGATAGCAGAAGATAAGGGGGATCCAAATGTAAGCCCTCTCCCGTTGCTGAATACTGAATCACTGAACAAATATACTCTGATCAAACCCAAAAGAACCTCTATTTGAAGCTCTCATCAATGGCAATCATCTAGCTGGTGTCTCACAGCCTCACAATCACAAATCCAATGAAGATTTTTTGTTCTTCAATGAAGTTTCTTTGTAACCCTTGCCCTCAGACAATTCACAGAGAAAATAAGAAATTGCAATGTCAAATGATAATCAGATATTAGGTCAACTTGCAATGCATTGCCTTATACTCACAAAAAAAGGCACAGATTCCAAGAAGTACGATTTCCTCATTAAAAATACATTAAAATGTATTTTAATTTATTTCAATAGTTTCCCCAAAAATACTTGGGCGCACTTTCCTGGGTGTTTAAGTGATTTTAATATCACTTTATCAAGTAACCTTTTATTACTTTATATTATATTCAAGTGGCGTTTTTCTTATAAAGTCAATTTGACTTTATATTTAATCATTTAAGTTAAATACATAACTTAACCACTAAAATAATCATAACTTCCTCCAAACTCAGTATAATGTTGTGCCGTCAGAAGTTGACGAACACTAAACTTCATCTGCCTGCACTGGTACCAATATTGAGGTGAAAGAGGTGGAAATGGAAAAACCCACCAAAACGGACACTAACCCTCTAACCAAGTCCTGTCAGCCCACGAGGGTCCAAGAAATAGGCTAACTCCACTACACCTGAACACTAACTAGAGTGGGGACATTACAACGAACTCCTTGATAAGTGCGAATGTCTCTTTAGAATAAAATCGATGATCAAATGAATGAGCATCTCCTTCCATATATACAAAGTAAGGTGCCTCTTCACAAGCAAGGCGACTCTTCACAAGGGTCGGCCTCCTTCAAGAACCAAGGCGACTTTTCATCTTGGGTCGACCTTTAAAATAATATTTATATATCATTTATTATTTCGATTTTGAGAGAAGGATATCTCCCGCAACTAAAACATCAACAAATATCACATACTCTCTCCAACACCATGATTATAAATCTTGAACAAATACACCAAAAGAATATTGATTTTCCTGATTTTCAAAAACAAGCATCAATTAGACATATTGGAACTATGCCCTGCATTAAGCTTCTCTCAATACATGGGTTTTTTGTTTTGCATGTACATTTTGGCAATAGTTTCATTTGAGGTGTAATGATTCACATTCTTCATTGAAACCTTCTTCTTCAACTTCATTATTTAGAACTCATACTCACTTCCTTCATTACTTTTACTCAAAACATGAGAACGCCAAGTCCTAAATCTGGCACAATTACTCTAAAGTTATTAGTAACCCTTACTCAAAATATATTCCGAGACCAATTTTTTCCCTAAATCGGCAATGTACCATGTGCAAATGACAAGAATGATTGTTCATGCAAAACAACTTTAGACAGATGGCTAGTGGTCACATTCTACTTCAGCTAGCTGCCTCACAGCTTGTGATAGTTGGATGACATCACACTTTTCTTCTAACAACCAGAGGCAAAACTAAAACGAAGCTATAATGGGAACAAAAATCATGAAAAACAATTGGTACAGACCAGACACTAAAGATGAACCCAATTGATTTTATTGCAACTCGATATCTTCTAATGACGGCTGCCACTATAAATACTAAGTATTATATCTCAGGCCACAAATATGAGATGATATATTTTATTTGGTTCATTATTCTTTTGGATTACTAATTGCAATCAGTTGTAGATTTTCTCTTAGGTTCAACATAAGTCAAAATTACAGAGCATTCCCATCTTTAGTGGAGGACTGTCATGTCCCCGAAATTGTAAAGCTAAATCTAAGATATTGAAATACAAATAACCACACCGAATAAATATCAAAAATATAAATATAAATATTAGCAATTTAATATTATTATAATTATAATTATCATAGGATAATATTATAATTATAATTGTCAAATATAAAAAATAAAAATATCAACAAAATAAATATAACAATTTGATATTAATTATTATAATATAATAATAGCAAACATATATATAAAGCCAATATTAAATTATAAATATAAAACACAAAATATATACATCAAACGAATTCATGAAAGAAAAGGACAAAAATGAATAAGATAATAAGACAGAGTGAGTAAGACAAAAACAAGTTGACTTGTGGATAAAGACAGAATAAGAAGGAATTCGTGAAAGAAAAGGACAAAAATGAATAAGATAATAAGACAGAGTGAGTAAGGAAAAAACAAGCTGACTTGTGGATAAAGACAGAATAAGAAGGGAGACAACGATTTCATAGTAAATGAAGAGATTAATAAATATTAAAATTGTTGCGATAAAACCAAGGTGGCGGAGGGAGGTGGCATTGGATGCTAGGGTGGTCGTGTGTCGTTGTTTGAAGGGTTGCGGTGGCGGTGTGTTTGGAAGGCGTGTCGAGGTCTTGTCGATGGTTCTCGGCAAGTTATTAAGGACATATACGGCACCTGTTTTCATGAGTGCTTTTGGGTGTGAAATTAATGGGGAAGGATTTTATTCTTATTGCAAGGACGTCCCATGCGATGGTCTGGGTACCATTTGTGTTCGATGGCGGCGGTATGGTGGGTAAAGTTTGCTTATTTATTGATGGCCAAAGGCTTTTTTGGCATGCATTCTTTGTTGCCTATGGGTGTGGTATCTGTGGGTGTTTGTTTTCTCCAAAGCCGAATGCTCTTTCTGCAGAAGGGTTAATGGCGAAGAGCTCGAAGTTTGTGGTTGAAGTTTTTGTCTTGGGCTTAGCTCGGTTTGGAGCAGACACGCCGATTTCTTTGAAGTCGTCGACGAGACAAGCGGCGTTCAGGGTAATTACGGACCAGCGTTTAAAAAGAATTTTGTCAAACAATGACCCGCTGGTGGTAGCAGCTACGAAGATGGTTCTGGGCACGGGCCATTTGGAAAATGGGAAGTATGGATGGAATACCCTGCATGTCTCTTCGCGTTTCCTGACTTCCACTCTGGATTTGAGGACTCCGAAGGCGATTGCAAAGAATTTGCTGGTGAAAATGTTCCGAGAAGACTTGGTCAAAGGCGTGGATGAAGCCCTGCGTGTGGTAATTGAAGGTAGAGGTTGCCCTAGGCCTTGTGACGTGGAACAAATTCATGAAGACGACACAGTAAAGATTTTCCCATTCCTTCTGGACTTGCATGGGCCGGGTTTGATGCGTCACCGTATGTTGGAAGGGGCTGCGATTGAATTTATGAAGAAATTCTTTGGTCTAGTTGCGGTTGGTGATATAGGTTGGAAATCTGAGTTTGAGGAATTTGCAAAGTTAAACAAGTTTTTGTAATGTGGGTGTAGGCAGTTCTTTTTTGCTTTTGGGTTAGGTTTTGAATTTTCTCGTCTGTTGGTAGTAGCTAGTTGCGGAGTAGCTTTTTTATGGTCTTTTGTTCATACTTCTGTTTTGGAAATTCTTCAGTGCTCTTGGTGTGTTTCTAGCTTTCATGGTGGCGGTAATTGTAGATTGGAAGGTGGTGGTTTTTTGGCTATGGTGGATCTTTTCCTGCTTGGCAGATCTTTTCCTGCTTGGCAGACATTTGTACTTAGTTTTTAATCTATATAATAATTTTGACCTTACGTATCAAAAAAAAAAAAAAAAAAATTGCTGTGATAAAAAGAGATGCGATTCAAACATCTGAAAGATATGATTCATTAAGAATAAAGAAAAGCAGCGATTAGTTAATTAAGGATCATGTCCCTTGAAAATGAATAGTTGCGTCCCTTGCCTATGCAAGGGTATGAAAGGAGAGTCTTTCCAAAGCAAACAGCATCAGGACGTGGAGAAATTAACTCAGTCTATAGCAGAACTATATGTGAAGCCTCAAGTTGTGCGTGTTGGGTGTGGAGTCCAGATAGGGAGCATTTCACATCTACAGGTGGCTGTTAGTGCTTCTCAGACTTGGCATGATCAAAAGTAGTTTGTTGTTCCCTTTTAAGACCCACACATACTTCCAGGTTTGGGTATCATATGTCTTCATTCTTGCTAAATGCCTATCTCTGATCTAATTATGTAATAAAATAAGCGCCTGTAGATGACCATGGGGATATATATAAATATACATATACATATAAATATATATGTACATATACATATAAATATACATGTACATATAAATATACATATACATATACATATACGCACTACTTATGTTATACCATAGTGATGCATTCAGCCATTATTAATCTTTATTCATAATTATGTATTGGATCTAATCTATCTGTTCCCTTTAAGCAATACGTTCTAACAAAGGCGATTGAGAGGAGGAGAAAGAAACCAGAATTTCGGATATCCTTGTGAGTATAGCAGCTGACAGGTGAGTATGAGATAACCGATAGTAAAAGGGATATATACTATGAACCAAGAGTCATCTAATAGAAGATATTGTCTGAAAATCTAATCATCGGGAATAACAGCGGATTATGGTATGTCTATCATAGTTATTTCATGTTGGTTATTTATATTTATTCTTCCTATGATATCTAACTATTGTATGTAGATATATATACTGTGATTTATGTTTATTATTCTTGTAGTATGTTATATCTTACTATGGTATGCTTCTTATGATATTTTGTGAATATGATATAAACTAAAGATGAGTATGATATGTATTTAATTCTAGTAGAAGATCCAATATTCATTAGTCATAATAATGATAGTCTGCACATATGCATGAATTTGAGTATCAATATTTGTTAATATGTATGATGAATGTGTGTCATTGATTTAAGATCAGAATCTGTGTGTTTATATTATTCATATTATGTCATTGATCTGTGCTTACATTAGGGACTGATATTCATACTATCTGACTATAAACAACTAGCCATGACAAGGAGTTGAGGGCCTACGAGGAGGGGAAACAGCGTGTGGGTCACCCTCTAAGTACGCCACCCATCTGGATGGCAAGGGCCACATGGGCCAAGAGGGGTGTACTGCTCTTGGGCTTAAAGGAAATGACTATCCAGGACACCCTGCTGTAGCTGCATCCTCAACCTCTCAATCAGTGTTCCATGGGGACACGTCCCCCCCAAAAAAACCAACGTTTCCTAGACGGGGACGTCTCAGAGACTTGGGGACTTGGGGGGGACATGTTGATGTGCGTTTTATGACACACTGAATACTCTAGAATAAAGAGTCCAAAGACGCTCTATCCTCTCTTGAAAAACTACCTCGTATGCTAAAATTGCAAGAAAGATCATACAGCAATTCCAATGTTTCTTAAGTCAGGTGTGGATAAGCTCAATGGGCGTTGTGATATGCTGGTGACACAAAGGGGCCTATGTTAGTAAATTACTCAAAAGTAAGGACTTAGGTGGATTTGACATTGAATGCTCTATATTTTTTTTCGGGAATTTTCAATTTTGAGATTTAAAAAAAAAGGAAAAAGGGATGAGGGTTTAGAAGTCTTATACTATTCCTATGAAATCAAGAGACGGTAGGATTAGGTGAAACTAAGGAACAATACTTTGTTTCGCCACGATAACGACAACTACACAAAGCAAGTGCAATCTTCTAGGATCTGTGCTTAAGATTTCTTTACCATGAATGATACCATCAAGAGAACAATATTATTCAAAGTAAGCATTGAAGCATCCACATTATAAGCTTAGTCTAACTTTACGCATTGAACGAAAATCATCCATTCAAACAAACTATGAGCAAAAGTTCCACCAATCTATACTATCAATCTATCATTCATCTAACATGCATTCAAATCAAATACTACTTTAATCTACTCTATGTGGAAGAAAAATACGTAACCATGCAACCACTTGACAATAGAAGGATTCAAAGCAACTCATGCAATATGAACTTTTGTTCTCAAAGCAGTTATAAGCAACAATTTCATAAGTCTCTCTCCCATACAATGAAATGGAAAAACAAGAGTTTATATAGAGTTTTGGAACTGAAATAAACGGCCAAGATTAATTCAAGATCAATGGCAGAGATTGAAAGAAAGTAACCCTAACTAGGGTTTCCCATAATACAATCAGTGATCAGTGAGTAAACAGTGAGAGAACACGCGTGAGGAGCTATCTTTGAGGGGGCGCATCCTTATCCTCTTTGGTGGCATTGTATTGGATGAATCTGGAAACTATTGCGCTAACCTCCTCGATCGTGACAAGTGGCAACACATTGACCTTGTATTCCAGCAGGTCCAAATCATCTACACATTCTGCAAAAGCAATCTCCCACTCTGATTCTTGTCGCTGGAAGGCATGCCAAATGGATAAGAATTTGGTAGCCTAAGTCAAATTTTGCTTGAGGATCAACCCAGTGGTGGTGAAGAAGATTCCTTGAACTCTATGCCTCAAATTTTCAAGCTGCATGTTATTTGCCCGAACAACGTCTTTCTCAAGTGCATCTACAGCCACAGATGGAATCTTGTTCCGGATTTCCTTCATCCTTTCCTCAACTCTAACAATATCAGCTTTCACCTTCTCTAAGGCTTCATTCTGTGTAATCAATGCCACGTACCAACTGTTGAAGTCATATGCTGCGCCTACTGCAATCACCTTTTCATCAAATAGTTCCTGCTTCATAACTCCTTTCAACACTTTGAGACATGGAATGATTCTGTCTCGGATATCCTGAGCGTTGTCCCACGCCTCTGCCAAAGTTGCAATTCTTGAGAGCAAAGAGGAAGTTTGCCCATATGCCAACATCGGTCTTTCTGCAAATACAGCCACATCTTCGCTTTTGTTGATTATCCATTCTTTGGTTTCTTTGGCTGTGGTCCTTTCTTCTTCAAAAGCCTCCTGTGAAGAGTTCATAAATGGAGGAACTGCTGAGTTGGTTTGATCGAGAAGCTTGGTTAAATGTTGAATATACTCTTTTAAGCGTTCAACCTCTTGTTTGTATTCCTTTTTCTTTGCTACCTCCTTTTCCAACCACACTTTGATAGAAGTAACCGAATTATCCAAGTCTTCCACTTCCTGACCTTTCGTGGTTGGGCCCAGGTCGACAGTGGTGATGGCATATTCTTGAGGAGTAATATCCTCCCTTGACTTATCAACTGTCGGTACAACAATTTGTACTGTACGATGGCTAGCTTCGTCTCTTTGGATAGTGAAGAATGTTTTGGCAGGCTTTCTTACATTAACTGCCTCCAGTCTGGCCAAGAAATCGGCCATGTCATCTTCTTCTGGAACTTTTGTTTGTTCTTTGATCTTCAATCTCTCCTTTAGCCAATCAGGGATACTGGGCTGCTCAGTGTCTTCTTCTTCCTAAATATCTTGTGCGCCCGGAATCTCTTGAATTCCTTTAAGGGCAGAAATCATTCCCTCTTCAAATTCACTATCTAGAATATCAACTTCATTGTCAGACTCCAGAATCTTTGTGCCTGTGGGAGATGGAGGCTCATCATCCTCTGGCTGAACAAGAATGGGAGAAGGAATCCTTATGTCTCCCAATGACTCATCAATATCTAATATCTCGTTCATGTTTGCGGACACAGCAGAATGAAGAGGCTCTAACCTATGCTTCTTTTGGGTAGGTTCTTCATCTACAATCTTTTTTCCTTTTGCCTCCTTTTTCCTGGGATTGGTGCTCTCAATCTATTCATCACCTTGGGACACACCAGTGTCAAAAGAATAAGATTATGCTTCACCCATCAAATTGTAAGTCAGTGTTACATTCCTCCGCCGTAGCTCTTCGATTCGCTGATCTGTCCACCATTGTGAATACTTGACGACTAGTCTCATGAAGGTGGTCAAGTCTACAAGTTCTGGTTTTGACCATCGCACGGGAAGAAGAGGTTGATTTTCATCAAAACCCGGCTGAATAAATTCGCCATCATCTTCAAGTTGATCTGGGACAAGGAAGAGCTCGGTTGTCCTAATTAAGCTGACCAGCAGTCTGGACCATAGTCTCTTTCTAACATCAAACTCATCTGCGGCATTGGCCCAGTAGTCTTCTAGGTCTACCTTGTGTTTGTATTTTATTCCATTCACGGCCCCGATGTGATGGTGAGGGTCAAAATCAGCTCTGGGCCTGTATGACGTGAATGGATACCATTGCATCTCTAGCCTGGCACCTTCAGCTGCCTGTGCCGACGAGCAAGATTCTTCCATATTTCCAATAAAGAATGGAAAAGTGATGGCTGCTTTGCTCTTTACTCTATGGAAGTTTTGATATGTTTCTAGCTGCCTAAGAACCTCCAGCAAAATCATTCTGCTAGTGGGATAAATTGGAAGCTTGAACGGACATCCAAAGAATCCCTGAATTCTGATGTAAGTGAATCTCGGAAACTAGATATACCAGGATCCGTATTTGCTGATAAGGCTCTTAGCCTCATGGGTCAGCCTTTGATGCGTTCCTCCTTGCAATATCCTTGTAATGTACATTAGAAATGCATCATGTGCTCTTTTGAAATGAGATTTGGCAGATAGCTGGAACTGGGGGTTAACATTCATATGCCTTGAACTCGTTTTCTCCATTGCCTACCACGCCTTTGCATATTAATCCTGAATATCTATAGGCCCTTGCCAACAGATAGATAACATAAGAACTCATATAGAACGATTTAGTCCTCTCCAAGTTCATCAACTACTCATGGATGTTGTCGCTAATCATCGTCGACCAATTGAACATTATGACGCCTAAGGTGATCTCGTCAATGAAAAAGTACACCCATGTTTCGAATGGTGTGCCTTGAGGGCTGCCCATTATTCTGTTCAATAGCGAGATGATGTCTCCATAGTCTTCTTTGAAGTCTGTTCAGCGTAATTTCTTTGGCATCTTCTTTATAGAAGCCCTTGGCTTTTCCAACCATGACTTGTTGATGTTGGTCGCACACTGATCCATCCGGTCTTCAAAGAGTCTCCTTGCATCATCCTTAGTCTTATATGAAGTCCGGATGTAATTAGGAATGCCAAATGCTTCTTGGATTGCTATTCTCTGAGATGTGCCAAAACTCTTCCATCAGGAGCAACCATCTGTCTCTCTTTTGGGTTGTAATGCCTAGCACACTCAACCATCAACTCAACACACTCCATTGCCGGAGGAAATCCAGCTACTTGAATAATTCCATTCCGCATCATCCAACGAGCAATTGTTGTTGGCAGGAGTCCGTCTAGTCCATACATTCTCTTCTTGAATTCCTCGAGGTCCACATGTCCAAGGTTTGTATCTGTAACGTTCTTCCATTTGGAGTTAATCTTCAATTCTTGTTGAACTCCTTTGCTTGCGAACTTCATCTGTGCCTTTTTCGAAGGTTCTCCAGGAGTGGTCATCAACCTACGAGAAAAGAAAATATATAAATTTTAAAACTTTTAATTGTGATTTTCTTTAAATCTTCTTCTCAAAAATTCTAACTTTCAGCCTGTGAAAAAAATCAAGCTAAAAATAAAACACTTAGTAAATTTTTTGAGAATGAATAAAGACAGAAGCAGAAATAAATGAATTCCATCAACTTTGATTCTAAATTATGGAATTATACTCTTTAGATGGTAATTCAGCTTTAAACTTCGAAAATTTTGTCTTTGTTGCTGAAAAAGCAAGCCAGCCCTTCGAAAATTTCAATCTTCAACTCAGAATTTCAATCTCTCTCTTTGTTCTTCACCTCGAAAAATCACTCAATATCCAATATTCTATCTCTCAAGATTCTACTTCTCAAAAATTCTATCTCTTACGATTTGGAGAGAGCTTAACTTTCTTCTCAATCGAACTTGTGAGTTGAAAATGACTTGCTGAAACTCATTATAAGGCTGAGAAGTTTGATTTATTTTGGCAACTTCATTTTTTCTCTTAAGTTCATCGAACTTAGACTTGTTTTCTTCTCGTTTGCCAAGGAAAGTTTCTAATTTCTCCACTCTTCATCTTTATCCAAAATCTTTAGATTTTTTCCTTTGGAGATCGAATTTTTTCTAAGTGTCAGGATGAATGTTGGAAAATAATAAAAGATTTTATGTGAATTTTCGATTTTCCAACCTCTTGATTTTTCTCCCAAACCTTTTAAAATCATTTAATCATGAATTTTAATTTATCCCTTGCTAATTAATTATTTTCCATGTCATTTTAATTCCTTCCTTTAGCCAAGAGCGAACTTCACACTTGATGCCATGTTTCATGTTGAGGGCGAACTTTATAGTGTCTTGGACATTGCTTTTTCTTGCCTAAGTCGGACTTTGAGGCTTCTTGGCTATTTTCCTAGGTCGGACTTTGTAACCTCCTTGCCATTTGTGTTTATCATCCCTATGGCCGACTTTCTTCTTAGCTCGCCATGTTCTTCTTTAGTGTGGCGGACTTCATGAATGTTTGGCCATGTTTACTTATTAGCCCAGGCAGACTTTATGACTTTCTTTCCATATTGCTAGGCGGACTTCATAAACTTCATTCCAAAAGGTGGCGGACTTCACAAACTTCTTTCCATAATGCTTAGGCGGACTTCCTAGCTAGCTTGCCAAATACTCTTCAAGGCTTGGGCGGACTTCCAAGGTTTCTTTCCAAGGCAAGGGCGGACATTGGAGACTTCTTTCCATGTTGCTTATCTCCTTATGGCGGACTTCAAGGTGGTCTTTCCATATCCTAGGCGGACTTTCTTCATGCCTTTCCATTGCCTATCCAAGTGCTGGGCGGACTTCAAGAAGTTCTTGCCATTCTCATTGCTCCTTCCAAGCAGACTTGCCATTGTCTTTGCCATCTCCATGGCAAACTTGGAAGCTCTTTGTCCTTGGGCGAATTTCTTCCGACTTACACCATTTTTCATCCTTGATCACCATGAATTTCATGCTTGTCTCTTTCTGGATCATCAAACGCTCGCCATATGCCTTGATTTTTCATTGCTTTTTGATTGATTTTTGTTTTATTTTTGAGATTTTTTCTCTGCTTTTTCAGCCTAAAGATGGAAACGTTGACTCTATTACCTACAAGACTTGGCACTTTCTAAAAATAGAAAAAGCAAAAAAGCAAACTTTCTAAAAATAGTAAATCCTAGATTGATCCAAAAGTGCCAAAAATGAAAAAAGCAAAAAAATAAAAAAAAAACAAAATCCCTAAAAAGTAGGAAGTGTCAGAATTGACTCAAAGCACAGGCGATCCTCATCTTCCGGACCTTCTAAGAACTTCCATGACGTCTAAGCACCGTTTCGGGCTTGAATTCTCTACTTGGCTCGGGTGATGACTCAAAAACTCTAACATGAAACTCTCGGAGCAAAAGAACTTATGAAATTGCAACCCTAAAAGCGAACCACCGAGGATCCCCATTTGCAATGGGGCGATGTGTGAAATAGGTCACAACAAGACGTCCCCCCACCAACCCACCTCCAGTGCCACCATCCCACCACCAATGTTGTTGTCTCCAAGACACCACTAGGACTTTGAGGATGTTGGGGTGTCCTCAAGACATCTAGGGGACTCCTAGTTGTCTCCAAGATGTATAATTCTTATACTTATATATCTTTTTATAACTATTTTTTCAAGTACTATATGTATTTCAGCACCCTGCTGCCCCCCTCGTCGCCACCCCCCCCCTTCGTCCCCCTGCCGTCCCCAGAACACGTCCCTTGTCGTCCCCCTATCCCCATCCCCGCGACCTCATGGAACACTACTCTCAATATGATTGAGCAATGATGGTTTTGGTACAAGGGAACGGCGGTAGAACACTAGGCACACCACCCCATATGGATGGCAAGGGCCACATGGGGCCAAGAGGGGCATAATGCTCTTGGGCACCTTATCAGACTATCATACTCAAGGAAGAATGAATTAGGAAAATCCAAAGAAGACTCAATATGCTTATAAAATGATGTTGCCGTTATTTATAAATGTTTACTAACCTATTTGCAGATCTTAAACAGGTAGTTGTATCATTAATCTTACTTTCCTTGTCTTATTTACATACTCGAATGAGAGCATTGTTGTACCCCAAAATTAAAATTTTTGTTACACTTAGATATTTTGAAGAAATGAGTAAAAGTCTTGTCAAATCAGTCAAAAAGGTCAAAATTTGGGTGTGCATGTCTTGCATGAGGGGTTAAAACGCAAAATTTTCAAAATCTGACGATCTGGGTCTACTAAGAGCATCTAAATCTACAAAACCCAGATCTCAGTTTTTCATCCCTAAATTTTAGGAAAACTGCTATTTTTAGAAATTTTCTCGAAATAGTAACGTTTTTTGGGTTTTTTTTTTGGGTTACTCTCGAAACGGATATTGGCAAAATTTTCTAAAAATAGAAAGTTGGTCCGACAGGGTCCGAACTGATTTTGATTGGCTCAAAATGCGTCCATATCAGGCTGGTGTAGTCAGAATCTTAAAATAATCAGTTTTGCCCTACTGGGTCTATTCCGCTTTTCAGAAGCATATCTGGAGCTACGAGGTCATCAATGGAGGTCATTCAGCTGCCAGGCGTTAGTTTCAGCATTCAAACTTTCAGCGGAAGATGAAGTGATGAACATGCACGAAGAACGAGAAAGAAAATTGAAAATTCATGAAAATTTTCTAACACTGGCAAGTTTGGGCGCCCCTGTTGAAGAAAGGCGCCCACTTTTTTAGGGCATCAAATGTCAGATTTAGGGTTTTCACCTCCAGTCAAACTTGTTCAGTTCTCTGCCAGCTCCGTGATGGGTTCAGCAGTACAGTTATTAGATTACTCAGTCATCCGGAATTCAGCGCCGAACGGGAGGTTTCAAATTGAAGTCAACGTAAAGAATTTGGAAAAGATTACAAAATTGACTAAGTGTTGAAAGTTTGGGCGCCCCTGTTGAAGAAGGGCGCCCAACTTTTTGGAGGGGTAAATTCAGCAACCATGATCCAAAAGTATGCCCAATCTTTTCAGATTCTGCCCAGCTTCGCGATGCCTGTCTTCGTCAGCATATTCAACTAGTCGTCTTCCGGCAAATTCAGATCAAAGAAGGTTCAAGTGAAGGTTTCAAACTTTAAGTTGAAAATTACGAAAAATGGTTAAGTATGGGAAGAATGGGCGCCCCTGGTGAAGAAGGGCGCCCAAGTTTTCAAAGGCCCAAATGAATGAACTTGCAGATGTGTGTCTAACGAAATCTCTTCGTAGTTGATCCAGCTTTCCAGCGAGACATTCGGCATGTCAATCGGAGTTTGCAGTCACCAATACGAAGAGCTGAAAAGTCCAGTCAAGAAAGGCGCCCAGACTTTTGGAAGCCTTAAACTCACTTTTGGGCAAAGTTCATTCCAGAAGACCCCTCTTCATTCTTCGTCAGCTTTGCGATGAGTATAACATCCAGTCAATCCGACGCCCGGAGCAGGACATCCGATCAAATCAAGCGCCCAGAACTCGTTTTTGAAAGCAGAAAATTTAGGTCTTGAAGCGCAGTTAAATGCCAGGGCGCCGTCCATTCCTGAAATAGAAGGCAGGTAGCATCCCCATTCAAGAGGGGTTGGGTAGAGACGAAGACTTCTTTCTTTCTTTCAATTTCAATCCGGCTCCGAAACGTAATCAGCTAATGTCTTGGGTTAATCAGTCAAGAAAGGCGCCCAGACTTTTGGAAGCCTTAAACTCACTTTTGGGCAAAGTTCATTCCAGAAGACCCCTCTTCATTCTTCGTCAGGCGATGAGTATAACATCCAGTCAATCCGACGCCCGGAGCTCCAGATCCGACGAGATCTTCTGCAGAAGAGGATTTAATGAAGAAATTTGAAGATCAGAAAATGGCTATCTCTGGGAGAAATGGGCGCCCCTGCAAGGAAAAGGCTCCCATGAATTCGGAGGTCAAATGAAGTCGTTCGCCAGAGATGCCTCCAGAACTTCTTTCTCAGTTTCAATCAGGCTCCGCCGTGAAACCTTCAGCTCGCCTGTCGGGTTAATCTATCAAAGAAATAGGCGAAGTAGCATGTCAAAATGAAGGAAAGTTGAAAAAGCTAAAATTTTGACTAACATTGGAAGAAGTACTGTTGAAAAAAGGCGCCCAAAGTTTCATGCCTTAGAGAAATTTCAAGGATTTTCAAAATTTTCAAAATTGCAAGAGGAGAAGGATGGCGTCCAAATTCAAAGAGACTGAGTTTTAGGGTTTTGAAAATAAAAGCAAAAAGAAAGCAAAACCTAAATCAAACCCTAAGTCTATTTAACACTTCTTTTCAATGTATTTTTCATTATTTTTGCAGGTAGCATCCAGAGGAGAAAGTTGGAGCAGCAAGTTTGAAGAATTTTTGTGATTCAAGAATCCATAGTTGCTGGTTTTACATCAGATTTTTCAGACCAGCAAGCATAAAACCCTTGTTTTTCATTCTTCTTGTTCCAGAAGATCAAATTTTTCAAGCTGAAGGCTAAGGCTTTCCATTTTTCAGTCATCTCGGTCTTTTTGCCTCAATCTTCTGAAGAATTTTTCAAGAACTTCATCAAGTTGCAGCAAGTGTTTTTATCTTGCATGTCAGTGAAAACCTCAGTGCATTCAAATTTCAACCATCTGGGTCCTTTCCAATCAGTCTTCTAAAGAAAACCCATATCGTAGTTTTTTCAAGAAAATTTCAAAACCTAGGGTTGGCTGCTTTTTCGATCAAAGCGTCAGGGTTTGCAAATCAATCAGCTGGGTTCATTTCTAATCACGATACGGACAAAACCGGATGCGGCAGTTTTGGGAAAAATTGAAAAATTAGGGTTCTTTGCTTTTCGGAAAATTCAAAATTTTCAAAAGCGGACAATCAGGTTGCCTTGCATCGATATTTGAGCAAAACCCATATCTCAAAAAAATTTCTCAAAAATTTGTCCGTTGGAGTGCAAAAATCAGCATTCTAAAAATAGAAATTGTTCAAGACTTGTCTGAACCAAGGCGAGTTTACAGTCATTCTTCAAGTTTTCTGAAATGGAGTACACTCCTAATGTTTTCAAGTCTGAATCAGCTCTCTTTCACAATTACATCAAAACAGCTGAGACAGACTTGCATCATCAAGCCGGTGTTCGATCTACATGCCTTGGAGAGAGCAGGCAACACTTCAATCAAGAACTGGGACATTCTGGACTCCTCGCAGCACGTCAATTCCTATATCAGTTCAGAGCCTTGAGTTGTAATCGCTTGCATTAAGCATTACAACCCGAGTTACTAGGGAAATCCAGTCAGCAGATGGTAGATTGATTTGCGGTATAAAGCCTGATGTGATTGAGAAGTGTTTTCCATTCCCCCATGGCACGAAAGCGTTACTCTCTCAAAGGGTGAATGTGAAAGGATATGGAATATGCACAGGAAAAATACAACAAGAAGATTGTACCGAAGATGATAAATGAAAGAAAAACATAAGACTATTGCCAAGACACAATCACGACTTTCGATGAGCTTTAAAAGCGACTTTTCTTCTAGAAGCTTTCTTTCCGCTTTCTTTCTATTCTTGGAATAATCTTATCCATTCTGTAATAACTTTCTAGGGTTTTATCTTTCGTAATAAAGCTTGCTTGCTTAGATTGTGAAAGCAAGGAGATTTTAGGGTTCCCTACTCCTCTGCTTCTCTATAAATAAGAGCCTTTGCTCATTTAGTTTCTTTAACGGTTATTGTCATAGCAAATTGCGAGCCTGAATTGCAGCAAATTGTTATTCAGTTTCAGTTCACTTAGTTAGAACCGTGCTATGAGAACAAAACGCTGAGCCTATTGTGCCTTCTATTTGTTGCTCAAGTATTGTTCATTTGTGTTGTGATAAGCAAATTGTTGAGCCTCTTTAGCCAACAAGGAGTTAGGTGAATGCTGTTTTCTATTGTGTTAAGAATAAATTTGCAAGCCTCCTTAGCTGCAATTTCTTGTTCAAGGCATGTTAGAAGTGAGCTTTGTTCAGAGATTTGAGTAATAAAATCATGAGCCTCTTTTGCCTTGGTCCAAAATCTCAGATTTCCGTTATTTGTGTTCTACTTTTATGATCTTTATTTCAGCTTGCAGTGAAGTGTGTAGGTGTTCGTTGAAAGAGATTATTGAAGTATTTTTGTAAGAAAATCTACCTTGTTAATTTCTAACTTCTCTTGCTCTGCTATTACTTGAGAGGTTAGGAACGTCTTTAGTTTAAGTTAGTCGTAGTTGAAACTTCTTATCAGAAAATCTCAGCTGCGGCGTTTGTGTTTAAAAAACCTTGTGCTCTAAGCTGATCAAAAAGATAGGCAACTTAGTTTTAGTTTACTTTCTTTCAAACACCATCAGCAAGAGGGAGCTTCCCCTCCTAATTTGAAGAGCAGTTTATCTGTGCATAGCTGTCCGTTTTCAAATCCGCATTCCAGAGGTGCGAATTTAAACGCCAACAAGCATCATATAATATTGTCTTGTAAATATTTTCTAATTCTGTCTTGCAAGGACCTAGTCAAGTTATAGATATTCCCTAAACCAAACTTCTAATTTAAAATTGATAAATTAGGGCAGATTTAGGGGTTTCCAAATTTGGGGACATTACAAGGACAAAAGAATTTGTACTAGCAACGACAAAATTTCAAAAATTATTTCCAGCTATTGCCATTGGGCAGTGACATGGAAGCAAATCCCTGCCAAAGCTATATCTTGATAGGCATCATAAAAATGGGTTCTTGTTTGAACTAATGATTATGTTAGAGAAAAATAAAAAGGGAAAAGATGCTTACAAAAGTTACTGTAGCAGTGAAATTGAATCCATTAATAGTTTTGTGTAGTTAAAGAAAGTAGTTTTCAATAACAGTGAATGGTGGAGAAAATCATCACAAAAATATCTGCTGAAGAGCTGATACACTTACTTCCTTTCTGGCAACCATGCAGATGACAAGTTTGCACCAACTTTTGATTGATTATTACAGCATTCCACAACTTTAAGAGCAACGTTTTCACACTGCCAGTAAAAAGCAGGAGCAATAATCCAGACCTAGTTAGCATTCTATACAAAGATAAAAATTTCCTACACAAAAAGATATATTAGCATAGCAAGGGACTAAAGCTTACACACAAGAAACTAATTCCTTATACATATTCAGTTCCTTTTCAAACCATGAAAATCTAACCTCTAATAACATCCTACAATAATGAATAGCAAAGAAGACCTTGAGAACCCCAACCCTACAACTGAAATTGGCAGCTATAAGACGGGCATTTCTGAAAAAATGGATCAAAGTTGCTGGACCAAATTGCAATTTCCAATTGTGAAGCTTGTCTTGGACCAAGGAGTCAGGAGTTCATTGATGTTCAGTGAGTGCCGTGCAAAAGAAACTGCGCTCATGTTAGAGGAATGTACGAGGTGATCTGCAGCATCTCAAGGATGCCTTAAAATAGGGGCGGGTGTCTAAAGCAGGAAACTAAGAATGACAATTTCACCAGTTTCTGCAAACATCAAAAATGTGTCAACTGTGGAGATTTTGGAGTCGTCTCCAGGTAAAAATGCTGACAATGTCTCAACCATGGCAGTTTCAAATTTTCCCCCTTGCGGGACCAGACGGTGTAGATAGAGCAGGGAATGCAAAGGTATTTTGCCATTACAATTCAGTTTCTCAATGTTAGATCTTCCTTTTAGCACCAAGCGAGAATGTAGGGAAATCATTAATGACTTGCAAAACATGTTGCAGGTGTTTAGAGTTGGTTGTAACTACTGTTGAAGTTCTAGTTCGCTCTAGAGGCATTGTAAATGCTTGTATTGGATTGAAAGATAATGCCATGAGGAGAAAAAGTGTAGAAACCCCTGTTCTCCCTGTTTTTCTGTAACTGTCTGGTTTGCTAATTTTTTTCTCGTTTTTGCGTTTTGAAAAGAAGATGCTGAATAAATTTATATAAAATAATGCAATACTGGAAATGATTAAATCTACTGAAAATGCTGATGCCAGTCTATTTATTAATCCTCTGGAATGATTACAAATGAGATCCAATAACATGCAATTAAAAAGCAACAGTATTTTGATGAAAACCTGATTATTGCAGCAAGCTGAAAGAAAACTCTGTGAACGTTCTGTGATAACTTCTGAATGAAGATATCCCTCTGAATGCAATAGATCAGCTGATATTTCACAGCCTCTGAACTGCAACACTGAAGATGGCTCGTTCTCCAATGCCTGTAGAAACTGAAACCCTTGGCTTCGTTCTCTGAAGAAGACTTGATCAAAAATCAATTTCATAACATAATGAGCTCAAAACCCAATGAAACCCTTATATCTCCTCAAGAGTTCGAATTTTCTCAATTAGGTTACATTTAAATAAATTCGAACTTTTCTTTTTAATTTTTCAATAGTTTTCGAAAACACTTTTAATTATAAAATATAATTAAAAGTGGCCCCTTCAATGATGGCGACCCCTTCAGCAAAAATCACTTAAGTTATAATAAAATATTATAACTTTATATTATAAACTCCACTTAATTAATATTTAATTAATTCAATTAAATATTAATATCTCTCTCATTATTCATCTGATGCACGAGCCGTCTGAAGTTGTCGACTGAGGAAGTGATTTTGAACGCTATCAATCCATACTGCTAAAAATAGCAGGGGTCCCACGCTGAGTGTTGAATGCTGCTAAAAATAGCAACTCAGGCTAGAAGTGTCCGAACGAGCCCGAACGAAAGCCAACTGATCAAGTACTGACAAACTGAAACTGAGCCAAGCTCCATCAAGAGACCCTCTAATCATGCATATTAGCCTACGAGGGCTAAGAATAGGCTAAATCCACCGAACTCTGATGCTCGCAAAAATGGGGACATTACAAAAAGCTCACTCTTTTGGAGTTTTCTTCCCTATTGAGGATTTCTTTACGTATAACCACGTTTTTCAGTCTGTGTGTATGCTTCTCTTGCATTCTTTGTGCTCATTTCATGTTTCCTTATGTGTTTGCCACTAATATGAAAATGATATATCATTAGTACATCCTTTTAGTAGTGGAGATATGGTGCTTTTGAGGTGTTTTCCGAGGTTAACAAGCAAGAATCAGTAATCATTAGAGATATATCATTAGTACATCCTTTTAGTAGCGGAGATATGGTGCTTTTGAGGTGTTTAGAGTTGGTTGTAACTACTGTTGAAGTTCTAGTTCGCTCTAGAGGCATTGTAAATGCTTGTATTGGATTGAAAGATAATGCCATGAGGAGAAAAAGCTCACTCTTTTGGAGTTTTCTTCCCTATTGAGGATTTCTTTACGTGTAACCACGTTTTTCAGTCTGTGTGTATGCTTCTCTTGCATTCTTTGTGCTCATTTCATGTTTCCTTATGTGTTTGCCACTAATATGAAAATGATATATCATTAGTACATCCTTTTAGTAGTGGAAATATGGTGCTTTTGAGGTGTTTTCCAAGGTTAACAAGCAAGAATCAGTAATCGGTGAATGCTAGGATAGTATCTCCAACACTTTACAGATCAAGTGGTATCAAAGCAAGGCTACAGACATCCTTGCGAGTGTGTGACAGGTTATGCCATCAACAAGATCAAGTGGAAGGGGAGATTTGTTCCTGTTTGAGCCCAAAAATGGGACTAAAGAGTGGACAAGGACAGCTAGGTCAATGGAAAGAGAAGAGGGTGATGGAGAAACTCAGTTCCAAAAATTGGAGGATGATGTTGCAAGAATCTCTAACATGGTGGAAAAGATTGATAGACTTGAAAGCATAATGTTTGCCTTAACTGAGAAATTAGGTATGGCTAGAGGTCACTAAGATGAGAAAGAGCCCAAGAAAACCAAGCAAGTAGGAGAAACATCTCATGGAGGAGTTTTCAAAGTTGAAGCCAAGATTGACATGGAACCTTTTGATTGTGAAATAAATCCTGAGAAGTTGGATCAATGGGTTTCACCAGAGGTGTATTTTAGTCTCCATAGATGTCTCCTTACCAACAAAATGCATTTTCACAGCTCAACCTTTCCAGGCATGTTCTCATGTGGTATGAGAGTTGTGCACATTCCTTGGAATTTCAAAAGGTGCTACCAATCTCCAAGTAGGAGGATTTCAAGGGTCTGCTCAAGAAGCAATTCCACCCTATTTTCTATGAAGAACAGAGAGTTATGCAATGGCATAACCTTGGACAAAGGCAAGAGGGGGTCCAATTGGGAAAGGATGTTTTGGGCCATGAGGTGCTAATGAAATAGATAGGTGGATTGTACAGATATCTAAAGGGACCTGTTCTAATGGCCAAACCACAAGACATTGATGAGGAATGTGCACAAGCACATTACCTAGAATTAGACAAGAAGAAAAATTCTACCTACGAGCAAAACCATAAGGGTAAAGAGCAATAACATAGTGGAGATAAAAACTGGGGCAAAAACAAAAAAAAATGCTACTACCATAGTCAATAGATAAAGTTTTTGCTGAATGAATTGTAAATGTATAGGGGGGAAAAGATGGATATTTACATTTCCTTTTGTAGAATGATACAAAAAGGATTATTCATTGTGTTCTTCAAAAACCATGGTATGCAAACTAGGGCTTTAAGGAAAGAATTTTAGAATATGAGTCAATCAATACTGAAGGCCATTTCTTGGACCCCTAATCCTACCCAATGTGATATTCTTGCTAACTCCACCCCCAAATGGCTTGAAATTAAACCCCCCCCGCCTCCCCCCTTCAAAAATTTGTGTGCTTTTATTCCTTCAACTCTTAAACCTTTGGGAAATGAGTTGCAAGTGGAAGAAACATGATCTACCCTCCCACATATCAATGCAAGGGTTTTAATCTGTCTAAATCCTTGTGTGGATAATCTAGATATTCTATGTTTCTAGTTGGGAAACAATCAAGTATAGTGTGAAATGGAAATACTAGGAGGCTTGAATGCATGTTTCCTTTTCAAGAAAGATGGGCAGCGAAGAAGAGATTTTCCAAAAATATTAAGAACATCAATAGACCTGTAGCTGGTGGTTCTCAAGCCTTTAATGAAGACTACCCCTATATGAAAGTAGAAAAAAGGGATTACCCCCACCCAATGAATAAGGAGCCCTTTTTTGAAAATATGAAGCTGATATGATTAATATAGATGTGAATGAGTTTATCACTATGGAAGTAATTCCCATCAAAATGGAAGATCTTCAATCTTGCAAGGAATATATTGTAATCCCCACAAAATTGCCTTATATCAATAAGGAGGCCAATCCAATTAGTAGTCCCCAAGGTGTAATACCTAGGAATTAAAAAATGCCCAAGAACTTGTTCTTGAAAACTGAAAGAAAAGTCTCAAGTTGCCAATTAAGCTACTCCTCCCATTGCTACCCAAGTTCTTCAAAACATTGATTCTAGGGTTCCCAAAAAAAACTTGCTCATACAATTTCAATGGATAAATCCAAAAGCCAAAAAGCTATTCTTCACTCCATTAATCCTTTGTTCTGGGAGGAGATACTTGGTCAAGAAAGTGTTGCTCCAAGGATATGCAATGATATGGTGGAGGAAGGAATAAACAGAATGAGAAAACATACCGAATTCAATTGTTTCTAATCAAAAAGTGGTAAAAGCAGGAAGGAAGAAATAAATTCAAAATTCTTTGATCTATTGTACGAAAACCAAAGACCTTCCACCACCTCCCCCTCCCCCAATCTGTAAATGAAGCTAAAATGTGTCAACTAGGAATCCCTTCATATGGAATACATTTTAAGAGATTTTGTAACAATAAGCCAAAGATGGATTAATTGCTCCTTCAAGAAACTAAAGCAATGAGCTTCCAACTTGAATGTGCCCTCCAATTTGTATGGAGGGACTCCAAGTTCTATTTCACAAACTATGCCCAAGAAAATGGCAGTGCTGCTATTTTGGTTGCCTCTAAATGGGCTCCCTTTATCAATAAATCAAGATGTTCTTGTAATAGAGTGGTCTGAGTGACTCATGAAAGATGACGTCCAATTTGACATATGTTATGTATATGCCCCTAATGACTACAAGGAGATAAATGTACTATGGGAATCGATTTCCCCCTCCCTCCCCAATTTTCCTTCAATTATATGTGGTGACTTTAATATGGTTGAACAAAATGAAAAAAAAAAATTGGCGGAATTCCAATGTCTTGGAAAAGCAATTAATAGTATTATTGGGCAAAATCCAAGAGGATTCTAAACTTAATGGACCCACTTGAGAAGAAGAAAGTTGATAGTAAGGGTATTTGCTATACATGGTGCAACAATGAGAATGCAAGCAATATGGTCCATTCAATACTTGATAATTTTTATGCTCACAAATGTTTCTTTGGTTTTGAGGTGGAAAAGAACAATAACTATGTCCAAGTTTCCCCTTTTACAATGTTTGATCATTACCCTATTTAAGCCATTTTAAATGTCAAGGAATTTTCTGGTCATAATAGAAATGACGGTTATTTCAAGTTGAACAACTTTAGATTTCCTAAATCTTACTCTAACACCACTACATTGGGCCCTTATTTTGTTGGTGTTGGGGAAGGGTAAGTGTAATGAACCGGACTAATTTTTTTGTTATTTTTTCAAATGCGATTACAAGCAACACACACCCATTAAAGTTAGCTCTAAAACCAAAACGTTGCGTAAGCAACTCTAACCAAGAATGTACACCAGGATCCCAATGTGGGCAAGGTGTGAGCATGTGGTCAGAGGATCTAATGCAGATGCAAACTGAAAGGGAACTCTAACCAAGAATGCATCTAGGACAGACGAGCATATGGTCAGAGGATCTAGATGCAAGATGAACTGAAGTAACCCTAACCAAGGATGGTGCCGAGCGATGGCGAGCATATGGTCAGAGGGTCCCTACAACTACTAACTGAAAGTAAATAGGTGGCAAGCCAACCTCTTCCACTTATGCAGCAGGAAGTACAATAAAGTAAATGAAATATATAGAGGAGAATTGCTGATAGTACTACTAATCAGCTTACAATATGTTAGAATGCTTGCAAGAGCCCAGTAATTCAAGTTCTTCAATGCTGCAATAATATATAAGACTTCTTCAATGCTTAACAAACCTCTCCAAACTCAGACTCCTCACAAATCTGCATTTATATAGGACTGATATAACAGACCAGCGACTGAAATGAAGCAATCAGCAACTCTAGAACCCACCAAAATACTCACAACTCACTCAATACTTGCCGGAATGACATGAGACTTGATGCAAACGAATGCTAGGATGATGACAATGAGACCTGGACTAAGAAATGACCAACAAAATGCAATATTATTTTTGTGCACACTTTCCAAGACAGCCCAAAATGGTACGGCCAAGGAGAGGGGCGATTTTGTAATATAAAATTCAAAACTACATTAAAAAATCCACAACTTTGCAAGAATGGTCGCCCCACATAGAGAAATGGATTTAAGCAATACCCAGAACAATGATATTTTTATTTCATGAGATATGAGCAATTCTTACAATCAGCTATGATATTCAGCAACTCTAGAAAACTGACTAATATGCAAAGAAACTGAACTAAGATGCTATAGACTCAAATGCAATGCTGAAATAAACTCACTTACAATCTACCTATCAACTAGTTGCTATCTTTCAAGCAAGAAGATGAGCCAAGCTAGGAGGTGTGCTTTACTCGAAGCAATCTGTCACCATTTCGGCAGCATGACTTTATTGAAAATATGAGATGATCAACTGAAGAGAAGAGGTCTCCTTTTATAAGCTTGAAGAGAAACTCCAGAAGTCTCTAGAAGGTGACCCAAAAACAGAAGTCAAGGCAATTCAAATTTAGGTTGACTCTTTTCCCTCCAAGGTGGCGTCCACTTTCAAAGAAGCAATAATATTTACTTTTTTTCCATTAAAATAGTCTTCCCTTCAAGTTGGCGTCCAACTCTCCTTCAGCATTTTTGAACCTTTGATTCATTTAATCTTTCTTGATAAGGCACTCACCCATAAAGTCCCCTTTTTAAAACAACATAAAGTTAACATGCTAGGCCAAGGGGTTATAATATTAAATATAACATTATAATATGAAAATAATTTATCTCTCCATAAAAATGCCCCAAAAATCCAGAAACAGTAATACCAACTGAATCGCCTGAAGGAGAGGACCAACTGAACTGAAACCAAACTATCCACTGCCAGAAATAGAATTTACTAAAAATAGTAAATTCATGAAGTTGCTCGGAATACCAAACAGACTATACCACTGCGAAGCTTTCTAAAAACCCAGAAAGAATCCGCAATCCAAATTCCAAACTTCAAGCAACCACCTCCTCAAAAATAGGAAACCCTAATTTCACCCTACGAGTAGCCTACGGGTCTCCGGAATAGGCCAACGGTCAACTGAATCGATCACAATTGAGAAGGGGACATTACAGTAAGGTGGGGTCAGTCATGTGAGGGGTGGGGAGTTTTTCCAACGCGGTTTTCGCTTCTGTTTTTGGTTTGGCGCAGGGGTGGCTGCTTGCATGGTAGTTGTTGGGGGTCCAGGGGACCCTCCCAATCTATCATTTAAAGATGCTCTCAATGTGAATGAGCCTTCTTCATCTGAATATGAAAAATTAATTCATTTCTTGGTGCATGCAATGAATGAAATCAAATCTGATAAGTGATCGATTAATAGTCCAAAATCCAATGGATGCCTGGAGAAATGCAAAGATCAGCCTATTCTAGTTATTAACCTGGAATCTGTTGTTGACAATGTTTTTTATTTGTCCGAGCATGCCTTAATATGCAAGTTTATGGGTATCCAAATCTCTTTGCTTTTTTAGGAGGCTTGGGCTTGAAGGAATTGAAATCTTGAAGGTGATATAGAAATCATTCTAGCTGCAAACAAATATTTTTTTGTGGTGTTTTCAAGAATGGCAGATCAGAATATGATTTTTGAGGGAGGACCTTATTTTCATAATCAAGTTAGTTTACTTATTAAACCTTGGCATGTACGATTTGATCCAGTGCAAGAGCTTCTGTCTAAGATTCATGTCTAGATTTGCCTCCCTCAGCTTCCAATGGAGTTCTAGAGACAAAATGTTCTGCAATCCATCACCATGGTTATTAGGAAACCCTTGGGTCCTTCTCACTATACCCTTGACAAAAAGGTAGCAAATTTCGCCCACCTATGTGTTGAAATTAATTTGAATAATCCTCTTCCTAATTCTCTAGGGATTAGATTGGGTAGTATGAAGTGGATTCAAAATCCCTTTTGCTGTCATGCATGTCATGAATACAGACAACTACAAAGAAATTTGTACAAAGATGGGTCCTAGAGCCCCTCAATCCTTTACTAAGATGCAAACAGTCAATTTAAAAGCAAAAAGAAAGGCCCCAATCTAATCAAAAGAGACAAACTCAAATGGATTCATTCCTGTGAAATCTCGTATGCTTGTGAATCATCAACATAAAGATACTCCTAAAGGGGTTTCTAACTGTTAGTTTTGGATCGGATTTAACAGAAAACAGAAAAGTGAACACAGAACAATGAACACAGATTTTATCTTGGGAAAAGCCTCCTACTCAAGGGAAAAACCCAGCAGCAAATTATTCTCTTATAAATCAGAAATAATAGTGCAGAAGTAGCACTCAAAATTAGGCCCTAGAAAGGCTGAATATCATACAATAGACCAGCACTTGAAGATAGTGTGAATTCCTTAGTTACAAAGAATATCAACTCTTCTTCTTGAAGCAAATCTGCTCCTCTTGAATGCGAATCTGCTTCTGAAGGAAATCGAATTTTGGAATGGAATGAATGACTTGAATAATGAGGAGACTCTTTCTCCATTATATACAAGACTAGGCGAGCTCTCCTCGTGAGCTGACCTAGGAAATATAAAATTTGTCTTATAATTGATAGGCCGACTTGCCTTGAACCTTCATTCTTTGGGAAATACCTCCCGCAGCTACAAAAACACTAACACTCCCTCTTAGCTAGGGAGGTATTTTCAAATATCTAGTCATGGATTCTCTCAACATGACGTCCACAATGGCTACATCCAATTGTGGAAAACACAGCTCAGTCTCAGAGATGTGATGAGTACAAGGGCTTTAACCTAATATTTCTCAGTCTCAGAGAAATATACGCTACAAGGGCTTTCACCTCATATTTCTCAGTCTCAAAGAAATATACGCTACAAGCACTTTCACCTCATATTTCTCCGTCTCAAAGAAATATACACTACAAGGGATTTCACCTCATATTCCTCCGTCTCAGAGAAATATACGCTACAAGGGCTTTCACCTCATGTTTCTCCATCTCAGAGAAATATACATTACAAGGGCTTTCACCTCATATTTCTCCGTCTCAGAGAAATACACATTACAACAAATCTTAATGATGTTGTGACTCCCTCTAGAGCTGGATTGCTTTCCTCAACACCATTTTTGACCCTGCCATATTTTAATCCTGATTTCAGAACCTTAATCCTCTTCTTGGACATGATCTCAACTCGTGCCTTGAATTCTCGAAATCTAACTCCCTCTGAATGGCAGGAGTGTAATCGAGGGATGAATCCATATCCATTGGAGCCTCCCTCTCCTCACTAACTATCTCCATGTAATATCCTTTAGGTCACCTAAAGGCTACCTCCTCTTCAAAGGTGGCATCCCGGCTTATTTCAAGCAAGGCATTCAATGATGCAATAATATCAAACTATTCAACCAATTGTTTGTTGCAGTAGTAGTCTTCAGTGAATAAGCGGTACTTCACCAATAATCTCCAAGAATCGTCACCTCAAATAATGAAGTCTTCAATATATCTTCAAATAATCCAACACCTAGAAAGAGATTATTTCATGCTTATGTGCTCTGCCAACACAGTGTCGACTGAGGGAGAATCGATCCCATTCGGAATATCATGATTTCTTTATGAGACCTGTGATAGCCGCTCCATTACAATATTTTTGTCCTTCCAGTCGCATCCAAAAAAAAATGCATATATGGGGAAAATTGGTCAGGAAATTGTTCCAATATGTCTACCACCAAAGCTGATCCTTAAGCCAAGATGAGGATTAAACATCGCAGTGTTTTCTTCATAAACAAATCCAAGTCCAACCCTTCCAATAGCAAATGGCTTTTCAAGTTTACTGTCTTGCCTACTACAACCTTTGCCTGGTATGAACTAAAGTTATTTTGAACTAAATCGTCAAGCAATGGAAGTAGGCTCAAATGACTGACTCTAAGATTTCCCCTCCCTTGCAGCTGGCTAGAAATCCAAACTTCTAACCATACCGATTCGTGTAAATAGTGAACTCTATACCCATAGTAGATCTGAACTTGCGGAAGAATCAGTCTCTAGTATCCTGGATTTGATATTTGTTTGCGACACCCATTTACAAAATGCCTTTACGAGCTCCAATATGTAGAGGAGCCCAATCACTGTCATCTCTTTCACGAAGTTGGGCATCGACCGCCTTCCTCCTTCGCTCCGCCGTGAGAGAAACTAGAGCAAGCATTCAAGTGCAGACAAACACAATGTCTTTCCCTTCAAGCCTCACGAGATAGGGGATCAAGGATGCATGAACATAACTTTACTTCGTGAATTCCCTGAACAAAGGACTCCCGAGATCCCTTCCTTCCCCTTTCTACTCTCCCTCAAATGCTTAAACCATCATCGGCATCTGAACACCAATCTATTGTCCTTTCCGCCCTTGAATTCCTTATTCAATCTCTGATAATTAATCCATCATCCTTTTGCTCCTCGATCCATCCTGCATTTTAAAGAGATTAATAATAGTTCACAAAATCAAACTACCCTGATACAAATGAAGCATGTAGTCATCTAGCAAATATCATTAGATAGAACAATTAAAGAAATGATACATAATAGAACTTATCTTTGCTGATTCAATTGCAGCCATTTTTCTCCTCCCGACAACCATCATCTTCGCCCGATGATGTACCCTATAACACCATTATAGAATGGAAAAATTTTACATAGAATCATACGCTCCCAGGATTCTCGAGCTTTTCCTCCTATCATTCCATTTACTCTATTCCTTGATAGGTCGCTGGCCATATCCTTATTAAATGGAAAATTGAGACATCAAATGGTAAGTTCTTTTTTCTTTTTTTTTATTTGGTGACCATCAACTAGGGTAGAATCAAAGCATGTCTCCAATGAAGAATCATTTCTCCAGCAGGCATGTCTTCCTCACAGGATACCTCAAGCTCTTCCTCCCTTCTCAAAGAACGCACATATACCTCACACATTTTGGAGAGATGGTCATTATCCATAAGGAGTTGCAAGTAGACATCCTCCATCATAGGCACGGTCCTTTGAAACTCTTGAAGTTGTGTGAGGTAGAGGACTTCTTTCAAGTGCTCATCCTTTCCTTCGATCTTCATTTTCTCCTCCAAGTGATGTGGCCCACACATAGCTCATTCATGCCTCCATGAATCAACTTCTTCATTATGCCCAGGTGTGAAGACAATATTTAGCATCTCCTCAAGAGAGGTTCGCCTTAGCCTTATGATGTTCACCCATGGTGAATTGTGATGAGCCAAACTAGACTTGACTCAAAACCCCCAAATTTAATTCTTGAAATTCTCTTTTGAAACCAACACGAGCCTCTACTGCAATGATCTCATGGTGCTTGTAGGTCTGATTAGGGTGTGGGTGTTTGTCTTTCTTGTGTTACTCGTGTTTGATGATTAATGCCAATGATAGACATAAATTTAACAAGCATGTGCATATAATGGGAACACAAGATATACTAAACTAATATGACAACTCAATAATGACTTGATTTAATTGCCAAGACACTTTCTTCATACATAATAGATTGCATCCAAAATATAACTTTCATTAGGTTTCAACAAATACATCAAATAACATAGATTTTAACTTACAGCCAAAATCACTGTGAATAGTGATTTGCTACAGTACCCGCGCCCATTAAAATGCTCAAACAAAATTACATACGCATTTCTCCTTCCGAAATCTTGTTGGAAAAACTTCTAATGATGAGGGCGCCCACTTTAGAAGAGAAAACAGCCACTAAGAGAAGGCGTTTTAATTACTTGATGAAGATGAAACCCTCCAATGGTGTGGCTGGCTGTAGGTGATCAAATCAGCTCTAAAAAACTTCATTAAATGCAAACAACACCTTCAGGATGGCGGATGGAGTCTCTATAATCAAATACCCTTCCAATAGATGACTTCAACAACTTATAACCAGCAGATTCGAGCTCCAAATGCAGCAACAAGAAATTAACCAGCACTTTAGGGTGGTCTTTCACACCTTCAAGATGCCAAATCCTAACTACAAGCCCAAACCAGGCTTACCCACTGCTGAAATTGAGAAACCCTAGTTTCTCTCTTCCACAATCTCCAACTCCCAAGTTTCATTCAACAAAATATCATCATGCATGAGAAGTTCGAACTTTCTCTTTTCCTTTTATAATTTTCACTTGAAATCACTATTCATTAAAAAAACACTATTCACTTAAGTTATTTCTTTTTTCACTTTATCAGTGAATAGTAACAACAAAATATAAAGTGACCCCTTTAACAAATAGACACATGGTCCCCAAACCTGAGTAAGTGAAATAAGTGGTGATGAACAATATTTTAAGCTCCAATTACACGCCAAACGCGCAAATTCACCACGTCACCGACTCCGGATACCAATACTGCTTTTAACCGACCAAGTGCCCGTTCAAGTGATCCTCTATCCAGACCCATTAGCCTACGAGGACCGACATAATAGGCTAATCCAATGACTCTGATGCTCACGAAAGAATGGGGACATTACATGAATGCTCCCAGCTGATATGAATGATGCTCTAAACCCTCTATGTGAATTGCTTTTCATTATTCTGCTTCTAGGTCTGCTCTTAATTGGACTGATTTTTCTTGCTAATCCTTCACATATGTGATGTCCCCATCCTAGTCAGCGCAGCTGGTTATGTGGTTAGCCTATCATTTTGATCCTCGTAGGCTGACAGATGTGTGCAGAGGATCATCTGAGGCAGTTACTCAGTGTTTTGTAGCTTCAGTATTGCAGTTGTTTCAGGTTGGGCCTTCGCAGAATCTTCCAGAGTGGATTTTTAGAAAGTTAGGTCAGGCGGAAGCTGCTATTTTGGGCAGGGCACCTGGTTCAGCTATTCAGCTCATAATCGACTCAGTTCTTCAGTTGGATGATCAAAAGGAGATATAAGGAGTATTTAATGATTATTAAATATTTAATATTTTGACTTTATATTAAAGTCACTTTATTAATATATTTAAATATTAATAATTAAATGGGATATTATAAAGTATTTTTAATACTTTATAATAAAGTGATATAATTGACATAATGAATAATTATTATTCATTTATAAGACGTCATTTACTTATTTATAATTTCTCCTAAGTCTTAAAGGCGAATTTAATCATTTCATTAAATGATTATTAAAAAGAGCTGTTGGGTCGAATTTCTCAAGGGAAATATATATACACTGGAAAGACAAATCGAACCATTATGATATGATATTCTAATTTGTCTTATTTTGCTCTGAGCATTGGAGTTTGCAAAACCTAGGGTTTCAGCAGATGATTCATTTCTGGAGAACGATACCTCTTCAGGAATTGGCAGACTGAGACTGTGCAATACCAGTTGAAGCTTGCATCTTGGTGACTTCATTCAGAAGTTGCAGTTGAGTACATTGAGTTGATTTCAGGAAGAATATTCAGAGAACTTCATCAGTTAGCAGGGGTGACCCATCAGAGGTTGATTTTACAGAGATCTGGCATCTCTCATTTGAGCCGTACCATATTCTTATTTGCTGCTGCAGCAGGGCCGTACTTTTTCTGTACCTTCAAGGCCGTACCTTTCTCTCAGGAAGAAACGCATTCATTATTCAGTCTTTGGCAGAGGGTTTCATAGCGCCTTGGATATCTGGAGTCTTTGCAACGTTTTCTGAGTCCAGAGAGTCATTGGTTCTATCAGCCGTACCATTTCATTTGTCTTCTGGCGCCTGCAAGAAGAAAATCAGGTTCCTTTATAATAAACTTGTATTTCATTCATATATTGTTATTTGCCTTTGTAAACGCTCTGGAAGTGAAATAAAATGATGCGCCTACCTTCTCTGAACATTTTCAAGGCTTATTTAGAGGTTATTTATTTATTGTGAATTTATTATCAATTTTAGAGAGAAATCGCAGTTTTTCATGTTAATGCAAAAAACCACAAAAAAAAACTCAAAATACACAAAACTTCAAAAATCGCCTTATTCAGTCAAGGGCTTGGGTTGAGAACCACCAGGGTTCTTACAACATATATTTCTGCATTAAATCGGATCAGATTTCTTGAACCTTAGCTTTGATACCATGTTAGTTTTGGATCAGATTTAACAGAAAACAGAAAAGTAAACAATGAACAATGAACACAAAGATTTTATCCTGGGAAAACCCTCCTACTCGAGGGAAAAACCCAGCAACAAATTATTCTCTTATAAATCAGAAATAATAGTGCAGAAGTAGCACTCAGAATCAAGCCCTAGAAAGGCCAAATATCATACAATAGACCAGCACTTGAAGATAGTGTGAATTCCTTAGTTACAAAGAATATCAACTCTTTTTGAAGCGAATCTGCTCCTCTTGAATGTAAATTTGCTTCTTAAGGAAATCGAATTTTGGAATGGAATGAATGACTTTGAAAGATTCCGAGCCAATTTTTTTTTATTTTATTTTTTTTACCAAGTACACAACAATGCAGAGAGCACCCGTTAGGGTTAGATAATTCAAACCAGCAGATTACAAATAACTCGTTGCCAAGAATGCGCACTCAATCTCAACAAGAGAGAGACTGTCATATGGCAAGAGGATCGTCAGTGCCTTAAACAAAATGCAACTGAAGGTAACTCTAACCAAGAATGTGTCCGCGAAGGACGATCATATGGTCAGAGGATCTTCTACGCTACAAGTACTGGAAACAAACTCAACACCAAGCATGTGCTACCCAATCCAGTATGGAAAGGAGGCGACCATATGGTGGAGTGCTAAGAATTACAATGCAATTAAGGAAAATAAGCGGGAATGCTGAAAGTAAACTCAACACCCAGAATGTGCTTTCAAACTCGGAGTGGGAATGGAGCTACCATAGGGCGGAGATATAAAGAATTACAAAGCACTTCAGAATGTATAGTAATCGTTACAAAACATGATAAGCAAGATTAGAGAACGGCTGACAGTACTACTGTTCAGCTTACAATATGAAGAGAAATCGCCTGCCAAGAGCATAGAATTAGAACAATACAGCGTACATCAATTAAGAGGATTCTCCTTGCTTAACAAGAATGCCAAGACCCTTTACTTCACTCAAATACCAAACTGAATATTCAGTTTAAGACAGATCTGCACTTTAAAAAGGTAAAACAGCAACCTAGCACCACACAAAAATGATCATATCTCACTCATTTCTAACCCTATTGACGTGAAATCAAATGCAAAACATTCTAATGATGATGACAATGAAGATGGATCACAAAAACTTCTCACAAAGACCCCTATTTATTTTGCACGGCTTCCAAAGCACTTACAAAGTGAAATTGCCTGCAAGCAAGGGCGATTTACTTTAGATAATTCATAGACTTCAAATAAAATTCTGGAAACTTGCACAAATGGTCGCCCTACATAGGAAAATAGATTGGAACAGTACCCAGAACAATATTATTTCTGTTTCTTGAGTTGTGAGTAAAAACAACCTACAGCCATACAAAACCAGCAACTCTAAAATTGACAGAAAATACAATAACTCAACTACAAAATGTGAGAAGAACCAACTACAATGAAAGGAAACCAACTACAACTAAACCTCTCAACTAGTTGCTGTCTTTCAAGCAAGAAGAAGAGCCAAGCTAGGAGGCTTACATTCCTCGAAGCAATCCCAAAGCCAATCCGGCAGCATAACTTTGCAAATTCATTAGATAAACAAAATGAGGACCCCGAGCTCCAATTTATAACTTTAGAAGAGCTTTCTAGAAACCTCCAAGAAGGGCGCCACCTCAAAGATTCTTTTAGGTCATTGACTTGTCTTTTGTCTTCACCCTCAGGATGGCGTACTTGCTTAAGAAGATAAATTTCACTTTTTAAATAAAATATTTGGCTCACCCAAAGTTGGCGTCCAAACTCCTTGAGCAATATTTGGCTTTAGAAATATTAAAATATTTCCTCCATGTGAAAATACCCTTCAATGTCCCCCTTTTAAAGACAATATTAATTCATGATGCTAGAACAAGGAATTATAATGTTAAATTATAACATTATAATATAAAATATCTTATATCACCATGGAAATGCATCAGAAGCCAAATTCAACCATACCGTCTGAACAGACTGCCAAAGTGGAGCCAACTGATTAGGAGTCAACAAGTCAACTGCTAAAAATAGAATTTACTAAAAATAGTAAATTCATGTAATTGCTCAGAATGCCGAACTAAAACCACCAACGCGAAGCTCTCAGAAAACCCAGAAGGAATCCGCAATCCAAGTTCAATAATTCCAAAAGAAGACTCCGCAAAAAAACGAAAACATCCTCCAAGAAGTTTGGAAACCCTGATTCGAGCTTCTGCTTAACCTACGAGTTTCCAGAAATAGGCTAAATCCAAATGAAGAGCGTAGGGCTAAATTGGGGACATTACAGACTTGAATAATGTGGAGACTCTTTCTCCATTATATACAAGACTAGGCGAGCTCTTCTCTTGAGCTGACCTAGGAAATATAAAATTTGTCTTATAATTGATAGGCTGACTTGCCTTGAACCTTCATTCTTTGGGAAATACCTCCCGCAGCTAAAAAAACACTAACACTAACAACAAATTTGATGCTCTCAAAAATCTCGGCTGACCAAGATATGCATTTTTGGGACTCAAGTACTTTACCCAATCCATTTGATACAAATACTTCTTCAAAGATGCAAGAGCTAAGAAAGCAAGGGGATGCCCCCACTTCCAGTCATACTGAGAAAACTGACAAGCAGCAGGAGGGTAAATGGTTACCTATAGTAGGAGTAGATTATATCCCTATGGAAAAGATTCAAATAAAATTAAACAAAGCTAATTCCATGCCAGATCCTCTACAAGAATCTGGGGCAAAAGAAGATGGTAAAAAGAAGGCACCTCCTTTGTTAGGGCTTTTTGAAGTTGCCTCCTAGTGGAAGCAATGAATTCATCACAGTGCAGATAGAACAAGGAATGTGAAGGGCTTTTAATTTTTAACATCTCAATTTGGTTTCTCAATATTAGATCTCATTGTAACCTCAAAAAGACTTGTAAGACATTTGGAGGGGTTGGCTATCATTGTAACATTCATTCTATGTTCATTTTAACTGTTATAAGCACATGAGCTGGAAATTTTCATCAAAGGCATGTTGCAGGTGTTTCAAGCTGGTTACAACTATTGTTGAAGCTCTAATCTGCCCTAGAGTGGCATGAAGAGAAAAAGTTCACTCCTTTGGAGTTTTCTTTCCTTATAAAGAGTTTCTTAGATCTCTAGGTGTAACCATGTGTCTCATTCTGTGTGTATGCTTTTCTTGCATTATTTAATCTTGTTTTGTGTTTCCTTATGTGTTTGAAATTGATATGAACATGTTATACTGTTTGTAGTAGTACATCCTTTTCATGGTGGGGATATGGTGCTCTTGAAGGTGTTTTGCAGGGTCAACTAGCAAGAATTCATAGTTGATGAATGCTAGGAGAGCATCTCCAGCACTTTACAGATCAATGGGAACTCCTGATGTAGGCAGTTGGAAAAGTTCAGTTACTCTTGAGCTTGGTTGTGGGTTCAAACGATGGAGTATGAGATTTAAACAATATATATAAGGTAAAGTGGAGGAAATTCCCTTCTTACCACCAGGCAAGAACCTAAAAAATCATCTTTGTGTGTGTATACATGGATATATAATTTGTAAACATATTTATATAGACATATACATGTGTGTGTGTGTGTCTATGTGTTTATATTTCTTATATATATAAACACATATATATCCATCTATATTCTATACACAGATACGTTCAATTGAAAATAGCATCCCTTTCTATCTCGTCAGTTTTAACAAAATTTGATCCTAATGTAGTAAGAAAGAAATTTATATGATTTCCTGGTCTAAGTGGATTGGCAAGGCTTGATTTGTTTCTAAGTATGGTTATGAGATGAAAAGAATCAAGCACAAAATTTGAACAGAGAATATAAGGAAAAGTAAAAAGGTCCCTCGTTCTCACAAGGAGAGTCTAATAAGCCCAGGAGGCACAGTGAACAGCCTGGGTCCCAAAAATAAAATACATCCATACATATACCATGTTTGTGTGTGTATATACTACTATATACTGTGCACTCAATTGAAAGGTGTGCCATTCTTTTTCAACAATTTGAAGTTTTAATGATATTTAATTTTGAGCATACATTTATCACACTAAGTACTGATTTTACTACCTTTTCAAGATTCCCAGCAAAATATTTCTTGGCAATCACAGGATCAAAGCATTTCATAGCCCTAAGCCGTATAACGCATCCCAAAAGTCTCTCTTCATCTGTTTGGTGCAAACGATGAGACCAGAAGGATTAGAATCCCTGGACAAATATCTTAATGTTTGAAAGAATGAAGAATCCATAAGCAATGTGACTTAAGTTCACTTGGCAGAAATTTGAAACTGGAAGTTAAGCCAAAAAAAAACATGCAAGTCAAATGAATCATAGTTAAAACACATATGTATTAAATGCAAAATAGGAGAGTCTGCTGAGGAACATGACATCCGTATGGCATCAACTCTAAACTTTATTTAACTGAAAGAAGCTAACAATGATAGAAAATCAACTACAATATGCTTTCCACTGACCATTTTACTAGGAAACTAATACATTCCTGACAAAATACAACCATATTCACATTTTTCTTTCATCCACTATTGTAAACTAATTGCACCCAGTTTACAATAAGTTGCCCTTAATAGCTCTGAATCTGTATCTTATGACATTTAGCATGTACATTTTGGAAGCTGATACAAAACAAAATATAAAAACCCATTTGTAGATATGCATCTTAAAAGTCAATTTTGGCCCATCAAAGCAACAACAAAATTTGACTATATTCACTAATATTTGAGGTCCAAATATAAAGCCAGACCTAGACAAAGCAATTGCCATCTAGAAACCCTAAATTTAAAAAATCCCAACTACTGTGAGGCATCTTTGTAGAGCTCTCTGGAATAGTAGACATTTAATTTATAGAAAGATTACTCATAAACACTGGGACATCTCATAAGATGATCTCACATTCCCGGGTTTCAACAACCCAAAATCAAACATCCAAACTAAAATCACAAATAGTCTTTGGAACAATAAAAGAATTCAAGACAAGAAGAAGCTTTGATACTGTCTATAAGAATGTGCTTAATCCCAAATCAAAGCATCCCACCTAGTGGTATAATAATAATATGGCTTTACAAAAATCATAATTGACAAGTTCACACAAAACATGGTGAAACTTCTAAAGATCAAACACACAAATATGTTAGGCACACTTATGCAGACATTTGTAGTCATAACTCGATAGATGAAATCTTAAGCCTGGGTCTGCGAAACCATGGACCATTGATGTCATGAGAGCACGTTTACTCAGTTAGGTGTGACCCAAGTTCAATTCCCTCTGAGGGAAATGTAATGTAATATTTGATGTCAGGGTAAAAACCATTTTCGCTTATAGGAGGATAAAAGTCATCTCATCATTACTCATCCCCACATCCAAATTATCTTACTCCTAAACAGACTCTTGTAAATCAATGTGTAACTCCACACAAAAAGACCAAATGAAGACCTTTATTGACACGCTTACAATTTTTTTAAACCTCTCAGGGGAAGGATTTAGACTTTCTTAGCACGCAACAAACCAATCTATGATGTGATGTCATGTCCCCTTCTCAGTGACATCTCTTGGAGTACAGGATTGGCCTATCACACGACCCTTGTAGGCCGATAGACTGGATAGAGGGTCACTTCGGAGCTTGGCTCAGCTTCAGTTAGCAGAGTTTGATTAGTAGTCTTTCGTTTGGGCTCGATCGGAGACTTTTTGCAGAATTGCTATTTTTAGCAGTTCCTGGCAGGCAGCGTGGGACCCCTGCTATTTTTAGCAGTATGAGACTGGCAGCGTTCAGAATCACTTCAGTGTTCGTCAGCTTCAGACGGAACAGTCATCGGATGAGTAACGAGAGAAATATTGATATTTAATTGCATTAATTAAATATTAATTATTTAATGATTATAATATAAAGTTATAATGTTAAATTATAACTTAAGTGATTCTTCTTGAGGGGTGCGCCATCATCAGGAAGGGGGCCAAATTTTGTGATTATATTTTATTATAAAATTTGGCTGAGAACTATGGAAAATAATAAAATAATAAAAGTGCGAATTTTTAATGAAAACCCTATCTTTAAGGAAATCGCACTTTTGAGGGTTATTATGCAATTGCATTGGGAATTGAGCCATTATGAGATTATTGAATTTGAGAACTGATCAACTTTGATCTGAGCAAGAGACTTTAGGGTTTCAAGTTCGAATTCCTTGGGGAACGAGCCATCTCCACGGGAAGCAATTCAGAGGGTGTGAAATACCACTTGATTTATTGCAGCAGAGGTTTCTTCAGGCAGAGGAAATCACAGAGCATTCAGAGTTTGTTATTTACAGAGCTTCAGCACATCCATCCCTTTCAGAAGGCATTCATCTATCAAGGGCGCATCATATCCAGAGATCCAGACATTGATTAGCAAGGAGGCCGTACATTTATTGATTGCTGTTCTGACATCAGGCCGTACCTGTACCAGGCCGTACCATCTTGTTTTGAGCCGTCTTTTTGCTTGGAGGAGAAACGCCTACCACTGTGGCTTCCTACCTTCACCAGAGTGGCGCCCCTGCATCTGGAATCATACGCCATCACTAACCTGAGGGAGAACAACTTGTTTGCAGCCGTACTATCCAGAAATCAGATCAGATCGCTGCTTTTGCCAGGTTCTTTAAATATTAAAAATCCATTGCTTATTTCATTGCATGTAATAGAATATCTATTGTAATCGCTCCAGAAGAGAAATAAATAAACTGGCATCCATTTCTCATCATTTCCAAGAGCTAGATAATTTTATAGAATTTATTATTATTTTTCAAGCAAAATCGTACCATTCATTTATTGTTCAAAAAACCCAAAAATTGCAAAAAAACCAAAAACGTCAGAAAAAACTCAGAAAACTGTCAGATTCGGAGAATAGGGGAAACTAGGGTTTCTACATGTGAACTCAAAACAGTTTACTTGTCAACATATATCCACGCCAATAGACCAAACTGAGTCTTGGTTGAGGCAGTTACTATATCTCATATGCTTTTCTTTTATTGGTTTAAATTATGTTGAAACTGAATGGGTTAAAATTTTCTCGACAGGCCATTGTCCAGAGCTCTCAAAGGCAATTGAGTTAGTTTGGTTAATACTGAAAATAGGAAAAATAAACAAAAGGAGAAAATTAGGTTTGAGCTGTTAATACTGGAAAATTGAAAAAACAACGACGAGTGCAATTTGGTTTGTTCTGGTAATATTGGAGTTTTCAAAGAAAAACAACAAAAGAGTCAATTGTGGGTGTGCTCCATTAGTACTGAAAAATTCAAAAAAACCAACAAATGGGGCAGTTGAGTGTGTTCTATTAACATTGGAATTGTATTTTAAAAACTGACAGGCGATTTGGTGTGTTCTACTAATATAAAACAACAAATGAGGCACTTGTAATTGTTCTGTTTCTGTTCCAAAAATTTCAAAATAACAAGAAAGGAGGCAATTGGCTTCATTCTGTTGGAAACTCGACAAATGGCAAAAGGAAGCAATTGGGTTTCTACTTTCTTCTATCAATATTGGAAAAAACAACAAACATGGATTATTGATCTTGTTCTTTCCCTGAAGAAGGTCTCCAAGGAGACTGGAAACATCGGAGTTAAAACACTCCATAGTGGTACCAGATAAGTGTTATTATGTGTATCTGTGAAAATATAAAATCTTTCATAACAAAGATTGTTTTAAATTTAGTCATACAGGATTTTATGTAATAGAGATGGTTCCTCCTGTGTACATTGAAACTGCTGCTTTTGAATCTCCCAGATGGGATAGAGCATATGCTTTTCTCATGGAAGGACAAGAGAGGGAGGCCTGAAACTTAAGTATTCAATAAAGTTCCCATCTTATCAGTACTTGCTTTTTTGATTGGCTGGAAACTTTCACTTGTTATTACAGCCTCAGAAATTTAGGGCGATTAGTATGATAGTGCTTTATCAGCAGCATTATTTTTAGCATTTCCGTGAGTTCCAATAGTGTGCATTTGATCCCTGTTGCTGTTATCCATTATTTTTAGCCATTATTTATAAGCAAAATGTCCTCCCATTTGTTTCGAATTCGGCAGATTATTGTGGCAGTTTTAATGAACCGCCTGGCGAAAAACTGGAAAGACAGGAGTGTCTTAAGCAAAGATGAATGAGTGTATTGAGCTCTTTGCGGGTCATTCAGGTTTTCACTTCACTGCCCAATATTCCCTATGGTGAACAGTGCGTGACAATGTTAAAGGGTCATGGGCATTATTCTCACTGACTTAACTAATTCACTCTCCTTTCGTGCTATTTTCACATGTTTGTTGGCGGAGTTGAAAGCAAACACTATTAAACACTGGCTTTTTCGATCCAAATTTTAGCTTATTTTATCTGTGCGCTTTAAATTTGCTAGTAGTATAAGTCACATTGTATTTTGAGAACCTCATTCATATGTGAAGGTTTTGAGAATTGAGATTATTAATGGAAGGCAGAGCATCCTTTGCCATTTTTTGATAGCCAGGAATATGCGGATTGATAGATTTTGAAGCTCTCAATCCATCTTTATCTATTTTACCGAGTTAAATATCCCTCCCTGTTTCCCATTACAATTTCAAATCTGGAAGATATTTCTATTGTGTTAGGTAATCGCTTTTTCTTTCTCTTAATGCTAGATGTCCGTCTTGCCTTCAAAATCTTTTGCTTCTCTGATTAAGAAACTGGTCTGCAATGCCATTATGTTGTAGAATATGTTTTTTTGATTGAATTTGTGGGGTCCAAAGCCAGTTTCCAAGCCACAGGGCCTTTTTCAATGTTTATTGCAAGAATTTGAAGTTGTTCTTGTCAAAACCCCTAAGCCTGAACACTCAAAATTCCCTTTCAATTCTAAACTGACTCCGTCCATAATTGAAAGTCACTGGAATAGAAGTTCCCGTTCATTTATATATAGCAGATCCTGGCAAACGCTACCTCAGTGCAGGAGCAAATGCTACTAAAAATACTGCACGACAATGCAAACTGCAAGTATTTGGCTAAGTATGGGCTAAGGAAGGAGATTTTGAGCAAATGTCTCTTCAAGCATTTAGTCCCGCTCATTGTTCTGCATCTCCCTTTTCCCAGAAGCCTCCTTTCTATTGTATATCCTTTGTAATATTTAAACAGGCATCATACAAGTGAGTGTACAGGTTGCAGCCATATTTTCTGTTTGTTTTCTTGTTGCAATTGCTATTATTTAGTTTATTCACATTGAGTTTCATCAAACGAATTTCCAGCCTGCTAAAAACTGCTACTGGGATATAGAAGTACCTATCTATGTTGCATCGTTCGTAGCAATAAAGTCTATTTCCTAGTGTTATGCTTCAATGGTCTCATATTTTCTATATTTTGTACCCAAGTGAAAACATTCATCCAATTGTCTAATACAATTTTAGTTATGCTGGCATGTTTGTCTGTCTCTGTTTGTTTTATTTTCCAATGTCAAGAAAATTTCCTTGTAATTCAAAAATGAAGTGTCTTGCCGTAAAATGACCTGTGGGTGAGCTAAATATCACCGCTATATTCCTAATTTATGTGGGAAAATCTTAGTTTTTCTGGTAATCAAATAAAATCATATTTTAGCGTATGAAAAATTTGTAGCTGTGATATCTTTTGAAGCGTTGTTTGATATAAATTGTCTTTTTTTTAAATTACAGAGGATACTGGAGTGCCTTTATCCCAACCACGTGTAAGATTATAATCACTATAGATATCAACATATTTTAAAATTTCTTAAACGAGAGAAAGAGTGCTATGGCAAGCGAATGAGGAAGGGTGATGTAAGGGAGTAGCAAATCCTCACCAAGCGAGCTCAGGGGCTGATTGGATTGAGACTGGAAGGCTTCAACTACAGTTGTCCTGCTCTTTGGCGAGCAAAGCAAGTTGTTTCTCATAACCGCTTGTGGAACCGCAAACGCCATCCCCTCGATTCCTGTCAATGTCCTTAAGATGTTCATTTTCCCCCAACTCCACTCGCACCCGATGTCTGCATTAATATTTACTCCAATTGATGTAATAAGCATGCCAGCAGTCCTACTGTTCTACTTTTTGCTTGTTTTACCAAAACACTGTCCAACCAGAAGTCCATATATCCAGCCAAACCCGCTGTTTCGGATCAGAGATAAGGTTTATACTAAGAAAATGATGTCGTCTGTGCCTTGAGAGCTCTAACTATCCGCTTGAAAGGAAATTAAACGATCCTTCAAAAAAGATATGAAATGAAATCAAAGTTTTTATTATCCGCTTGAAAGGAAATAAAACGGTCCTTCAAAAAATATATGAAACGAAATAATACTAGATGTCATGTAGTGGCAAGTATCTAGCAATAGCAAGCTTTAGTATTCACTATGGTTGGGATAAGTTAAATAAGTAGTTGATAATATTATATTTCTATATTTACTGAATTTCTAAAATTAAAATTATATAAACAATTTTTTGATATTCCAAATTTTAAGTCTAAGTTCTCATAAGTAGCTTTGAGCCCTTTTTATCTTAAGCGAACTATGTTTAAAACAATTATTGTGCACATGGTTAAATAAATCACTTAAGTACTAGGAGCCTAGTTCATTTAGGACACGTGTCAAACCATTAGCGTAGTGCATACCTTCTTTGCAGCACTTTTCTTTGTCTCTTTCGCATAATAAGAATGTGTCAGTCAATGCTTATAAAGTTGGGACACATGTTCTAATATTGCAGTGCATTGCATCTTCAGAGCACATTCTCATGAAGTGTGCGCATAATAAAAACAATTCAGGTCAACATGAATGACATGGAGACAGGTGGAAAGCCTTGATTGCAGTGTTATGCTTCTTAAAAGCACATTTTATAAAGTTCAACACATTGCGAAACTATGTTAAGCGGAGCTCGCACGACTATAATATGTGTGGATTAGATCATAGCATGTTTCCTCTTCGCAACATGTTCCTTTTCACAAAGTGCATGGGTAAAGGGTGCTAGGGTTAATATATCACAATGAGGATAGGTGTCCAAATATTATTGTAGCGCATGGTCCCTATGCATCACAATTTTGGTTCTTGAGCGCTAAAGGAAATTGTGCTAGTATGAAGCAAGTGAAACATCAACACTTGTCAATGTTTCATTGCAACGATTCACTCGTTGAGAGAGCATTCTTGTGAATGAAGCACATAATGAAAAGGCATTGGAAGGAAAGAAATAAGAGAGGGACAGGTGTCACCATATGATTTCGGGGCAAACCCTAGCTCTAAGCAGCACAACAGTTATTTTTGTTATATTTTTTAGTTGACTGCTTGCTTCGGTTTTTCTATCTTTTAAGTAATATGTTATGGATCTTCATTTCATGTCTTAACTGACCCCTTATGTCTCATTTATCAATTGAACCCATGATTGGTTAATACTTTGTCACAAGTGTAAGGCTTTCTAATGTTCAATCAACTCAATGTTCATGAGTGGACACACAATTCAGAGGACATGTTCCTAACTGATCTATTCACCAAACCCTCACAAAAGCTCCATTAAATTATAAACTAGAGCTCATAAGCTTTTGGAAGTGCTGGCATTATATGTGCATTCAAGGATCCTAACTACGCCCTATATAAATGAAACATAGGTGGTCACACATGTAATGAAAACTTATAAAGGCTGGAAAGGAAAGTAGACTATCAAATTGCAAAACAATGTAAATAACATGAATCTATTGCTTATGCTACAGGTACCTTCTACTTAACGCTGTAACTACTAACTACTAAATTTGAAATTGCAACTAACTAACACTACTAACTTATGACTCCTAACTTCTCTGAAGACTAAATCAACATAATGTTACAAAATGTAATTTATGCTACAATATATTGTTCATGAAATTCATATACATATATAAGTGAGAATTCAAATAAATGGATATAGCAATGTAACATCTAATCTAATGCAAAAAAGAAGATGGGTTGGAAGTACCTCAAGTGGCCCTTGCTCGAGTTGTTGCACCCACAAGAGATATCAAATATGCACTACTGATCAACAATTCATGACAATAACTACTCCTTTATTGCATGCAAAATGAACTTATTACAATCTGACAGGAATCTTCAGAAGAATTCCATTTAGAGATACATATCCATTACAACAAAATCACAGAAAACTAACAACAATGAAGTATTGTTTGGTAAAATGATCCAAAAGCTAGAACTAAAAAATAAATTTTCTCCTCAACCACCGATCCCAATATATAGGCACTGGAGAAGCTTTATTCACACAAGGAATAAAAACAAAACATACATGCATATGTCCACTCTCCCTCAAGAATAGGGAGAGGACTAGTCTGTGTAACTGATAACCGTAATTGAAGAAGACAGAAGAAGAGAATTCAAACTATAACTCTACCTTAATGGTATGACAGAGACATGCTCTATGCAAATTGTCACATCATTAAGATTTCCCACTCATAGTAGAATCCTTCTTCCTATCATCTTATTCATGTAGTGGTGACTCACAGTTGACCATTCAATGATCATCTTCATTCCTTCCTAGAGCTTTTGTGTTTAGCGTTCTAGCTTCTCCCCTACAACTAGTTGTGGTCTTATGTTGCGGGTTGTAAATCTAGTTGTTGTGGGTTACAGTTCTCCTTAGCTGCAAAAGGTTAGCTCCATCCTAAAGCATACACATCATTAACAATCATAAATCAAACATAGAATCATATTGAATTTTATGAACATTCATATATCCACACATACAAATACCATCATATCATAATTATATTTCCACATACTAAAGTCTAGTTTAAGATGCATGAAAGATATAAAAGATGTATAAGTCTTTAAGATTATCTGTGAACTTGGTAGGTTGAAATGTTAAAATTCATGAACTTAATGAAAGAAAACTAGCTTTTATCTAAGCTCATCATTCACCCCAACTAAGCCTTTTGCTTGTCCTCAAGCAACTTTCAAGGATGCAGGTTGTACTGCAAGGTTATTTCTCTAAGATCTGCCATAATGTCAACTCCCTTCGTCTACTTCAGATAGTAGCCCTTCTGATCTGAAATATTTGACACCTTCCTCTTTTTCTCTACTTCTTCTTCCCCTCTCTTCCTCCCTATCTAATGCGGTATAGGAAAGAGGAGGATGGGAGGATGAAAGACAAGTGGAAACCAGGCCACTCCATTTTTCCATGCAAGGTCCATGTACTTTTGAGCTATATGAGTCATGGCTACATAATTATAGAGAGAATGTGGCTCCTTTCTTTTTAATTCAGGTGAAAGCTCTTCCCATCTCCTTTGTACAAACTAGAAGGCTTCATGAAGGGTTCCTACTACTATTTTTTTTGCTCTTGTATAGTCTTGTTTCCTTCAATTCATTATTATTTTCTCAACTCCATTATAATCTAGGAGTTTCAACCATTGGTTAATGACTGCATTTGGATTCATAGATTCTTTCCTGGGATGTAGGGCAATGGGTTTTTTGTTTCTTGGTACCCTGTAGGACTATTCCTCTTTGGTGATCATTTATAATGTAGGAGGTCCAACCTCTTATTTGAAGGTCTCCCATAAACATCAATAGATTCCATTCAGTCTCATCTAGGAGAACATAATTATGTAAGTAGAAGTCACAATCTGTCTTGCATGTTTGGTGTAGAATTAAAGAAAGTATCTAAAAACACAAAAAATTGTTTATGGAAATAGGCAGATCACTAATCAACTGGCTAAATTGAAAACACAAATATTTTTCCTACAAAAACAATAAATAAACCCTTGCAGGTGGCCTACATTTCAACAACTGTGTTGTTTTATCTGCCATCATCTCAATTTTTACTTTCAAATTTTTCACTTTTGTCTCGTGCTGCTCAAGTGCCCTGGTGTGATTGGATATTAATTCAGCTTTTTCTTTCTCCCAATCCTTCTTCCTTTGAGAGAACTCTTGGGTTCTTTTCCACAATTCAACACCCAAGGACACCACAATTGGCCAAGTGGGGGTTCTGACCTAAGAAATTGAGCCTTGAGATACTAGTTTTTTGTTTCTTGCTTCAACCATAGCAAGCTATGCAAGTACCTCCAAATTAGAATCATGCTCAAACTTATAGAGCTTCTCCTCCAATTCCTTGATCCTAAAATCTCGCTCACTATCCTTTTGCTGATAAGTTTTTAATAATTCTTTTAGTTGTTTTATTCTTTCCATTGCTTCCTGCAATTCTTTGCTAATATTTCTTTGTTCAATAAAAAAAAATCATCCTTTTCCAAAAACTATTCATCCCTTGTTGTACTTTTGTATTCAAAACCCTTTGAAATAGGGCTTCTTTGGGATCTCCTCATTTTCTTTTCCAAAAAAGCATCCTCTGAATCATATTCAGAGGTACTAGTAAAATATTGAGGTTGTCTAACAAGTGCCTTTACCTTATCACTAAAGGCAATCTCCTCTGAATCTTTATTTGTTTCTACCATTACAACATCCTCTTCCTACTTTTTAACTGATCCTCTCATGGCCCCTTTTCTCTTTAGGGGATGTGATCACCTCTTGGGTTGTGTGGGTCTCTTTTTCCCTTTTACTGGTGTAGAAGAAGAGGCTCTACTTTTTCTTTTCTTGTCTTTTTATGATTTTTCTAGAAATAGGGGTTTCTTGTTTGTCCTCTACTATGGGTTGCTTAGCAATGGTTGCACGTTCTATTTCTTGCAATCCCTACTCCTTTGTCTCCCGTGCTATGGGTAGGTGATGCAGCAGGGGAGTCAAAGAGCATTTCCCTTTCTAGAATAGTAGGTTCTTCCATTATTTATAGAACAACAGGTTCTTCAAGGATATTGTTGATGTTGTTACAATTAAAAAATCTTTCCCAGGAAACAATTGGAAATTGAGTCTTAAGACTCTTCTTTATTAACAATGTAACCAAAAAAAAAAGAGATAATGTTGTGATGTTTCTTTTCCTCTTTTACTCGGATGGTATTCTCTTCAACAGGTTATACAAGAAATTAGGAACATTGACATGCCTATCATTTTGAAGATGACTTAATAGTTTGAACTGTGTATAATAAAGATTATCTTCCATCACATGTCAAATACTTAACTACATAGGAAGCAATTGAAGCCCAAATTTAGGTAAAGACAATCATTCAGTACCTTGAGAAGAGGAATCTAGGTTTTCTTGTGGCTATTTGAATTTGTACCTTGTTGCAATAGCATTTTCCCTAACTAGAAACTCTTCTCCTATCTTGTTCCACCACCTCAACTAACCACTTCTACTATGCTAGAATGTTGTTTTGTTCAAATACACCTTTCAATTTAATTGTTGAGAACCCTTTTCTCTCCTCTAAAATTTGTATCTTTTGAAAATGGAGGAAAATAATGGAAAGGTTTTGCAAAGACTTTTTGAAAACCAAGAAAAATAAGGAATACCCCTCCCCCCAACTAAAGATACTAAGTGTCCTCACTTAGTAGTTATGGTTTTGATAGAAGGTTAGATGAAAAGTAGTGAAAAATTAATTAAGATATGTAGCATGCACGAATGAAATATAAACATACAGAAAAATCAATAATCAACCATGTTAATTATGATAACTTAATGTGTAGTGTACCTATAGGAATTGGTTGAAATGAAATTCAACTTGTGAGAAGTAACTGATGACCACCTGCAGTGTGATTTGAAGTGGCTTGTTGTGATTGCAATTATTTTCTTGCATAGTGTTAATTTTAAATGAATGTTAGCATATATGTGACACATGGAAAATGATGGAATGAAAAGGCTACAAAACGTACGGAATAGGTGATGTGAGATTAATTGCATGGGATGTTATAATCGATAAAGGTGATAGGATTGCTATGTGTGAATGAATGTAATAAGTTGTATGTAATGAAAATGGAATATGTATGGTTGCATGTATGAAAGGATGGGTTATGAAGTTATAGAAATGTAATTAATGTGGATGGTAACATGGAATGACTGATAGACAAGTGCTTCAAGGACAGGTTATTTTCTTGAAACCTCTTTAGTACCTTCTCCAAATTTCCAAGTGCTTCATCATAGGTATTCCCATAAGTTGTGAAATCATCCATGCAAACCTCCATGGAATCATGTGCAAAGTTTGAGTATATGCTTAATACTGTCCTATGGAAGGTGGTCGATGCATTGCATAGCCCAAAGGGAAAGATATAATAAGCATATGTACCCCAAGGGCATATGAAAGTTGTCTTGTCTTGGTCTTTTGGTGCTATCTTAATTTGATTGTAGCAACTTAATCTAAAAACGAAACTATTTCTTGCCTGCCAATGAATCAAGTACTTGGTCAATGAATGGGAATGGAAAGCGGTCCTTCCTAGTTGCAGCATTCAATTCACGGTAATCTACACACACTCTCCATTTCCCTCCTTTTTTAGGAACAATTACTAGGGGTGATACCCACTGACTATTAGAGATGGGATAGATAAAGCTTGCATCAAGCAATTCCTACAACTCTAATTTTACTATATCATGGACTGCAAGGTTCATCCTCTTTTGGGGTTGTCTAACCGGTTTGAAACCATCATTGATGTAAATCCTATGCAAGCATAATGTTGGGCCTATCCCCTTCATGCCATGGTAATCACATGCAAATTATGTTGCATGTGCTTGCAGCACATTCATCAGTGAGGTCTATTGTATGTAAGTCAATTTATTGTTAACATTTAATGTTTTACCTGACATTATCTCTAAATTCAAGGGTGTTGTTTGAACAAATGAAATGTCAAATCCTGCTATATTTGGAACACATTGGTGTGGTAACAAAGTATGGAAAATTTTGGAAACTAACTCAGATGAATTGGCAACAATCATATTTTATAGAGGATCTTGCAGACATGTTGGATAGTCATGATACTACGGGTCCCTACCATAGTTGTTATGCATGATGTTTGTTATCAGGTCATCTTTATCTTGGTTCTCTAACAAGGGGTTGCATTTAATAGTCATCAGGGCTTGTAAGGAGTACTAATCTTCCTCATTTAAGGCAGGCCAGATAGTTTGTTCTAGGTCTGCATGTGTCTAGACTAGTGGATAAAGGACCAACTTCTTAGTCACATTTCCATTAGAAATGATCATATTCCTAGACCTACAACTTATGAAGGAATATGTTGTTTCCAACCAAGGTCTTCCTAATATGAGGGGATATCTTGCAAGATTAGCTTTAGGCTATAATACCATAAAGTCTACAAGGTACTCCCATGAATCCAATGTTATTACCAAGTCTGCAATGATATCCTCAGATTTAATAGTGGACCTATTTGCCAACTATAGGACAATGGGTGTAGGTCTGAGTTCTATTCACTGTAATAACTTCACGGTATCTTTCGTCATTACATTAATAGCTACCCCTAAGTCAATTAAGGTGTTCTTAATGAAAGTGCCATCTATTTTGACATCAATTGTAGGGCACCCAAGATCTACATACTCGGGGACAGTTATGTTTCCCAACATAATGTTTGCAAGTTGTCCTAAGACATGTACAGTCTGAGGGTCTTTTTGCTTCTTGTCTATATTTTTGAGGCATAGCTCTCTCACTGTTTTAGTATAAATATGAACTTCCTTAATGGCTTGGATAAGGGATATTTTGATGCAAACATCCTTAATCTATCCCAACAAATCAATTTTAGCTTGAATTTGATGTCTTTGAACTACTAATCTCTCAAGGAATGGAGGTTCTAGACTTAGATTGGTTGGGTTAACTTGATTTGACTTAGGTTCCTTAGGTTGTGTGTCCAAGGTCTCTATTCGAAGATCCTCATCAACCAATTTAGTGATTTGAGGAGATGAAGGCCCATATAATACTTTCTTCGATCTGAGGTGGACATCACTCACCTCAACCCCGTAAGTAGGGTATTGAATAGCTTCATTAGTATAAGCATATTGAATAGGCTTGTTATTGGGGTTAGGTGTAGGTTGTGCTAGAAATTGAGGTGCTCTAGGTGGCTATGGTGTTGGATTTGTTGGGTTTGGCATAATGGCTTGTTGTTGTGACTGTTGATCATTCATGTTTTGATTTTTCCACTACTGACCTTTTTGCCATTGAGGTTACCATTGGTTTTATTGGGCTAGCTATTAAGAATTATGGTTAGATCCTTGGTAATTTTGTGGTGGCAACATGTTTTGCTATTGTTGGTTCCAATTGGATTAAGGCACTGACCATTGTTGGTTTTTCATATTGGCCCAAGATTGAGGGTTCCAACTAGAAAAAGTTGTATTGTTACCAAAAAATGGCATGTTATAATTAAAAGGGTCTTGGGGCATACCTTGTCTTGGCTGCCATAGTTTCCTTTAAGCTATGTAAAATACTTGTCCATCTTCACCTTCCAATATTGTATGAAAGTCTGATGTCCCTTGCTTATCTTCAGAGATACTTGCCACCTTGTTGCACTTGCAATTAGTCTCTTTGTCTACAATATGGGCAACATTCTACAAGAGTTGCTTCTACCTCTTCTTGTTTCTTTTTCACATGGAGGGTGTCTAATTGTGTAGCCAAGTGGTTGATGATATCCTCCTTCATATTTGACAAAATATTGCTACATTCTATTCTAAAGACTCCATTGGGTGACTTGCTGATGAAAGATGTCTTGTCTCCTCTAACCTTCTTTGTGAAAGACCTTGAATAGTTCTTGCATGCTTTTGAAATTTTCCTCAAATGGAGCTTGTGAGATATCTCATGCCCTCATGAGGCTAAGTGCATCCATGCAATCCTCAATAATCCCTTTCAATAATATCAACTTTAAGGACTCATCAAAGAGTCTATTTTGGTGGGTTTCTTAAGACATAACTAAAACCTCTCCATATAATCTTACAAGGATTCATCTTCCTTTTGTGACATCCTAAATATGTCATCTCTCTTTCTATCTATACCTCTGTAGTAATCCTGGTACTTTTTTAGGAACTTTGTCTTCATGGAATTCCAATTTGGAACATCTCTTTCAAAACCCATAAACCATCTTAGAACAACATCCTTCAATTGTTTTGAAAATAATTTAAGCCTGTGTGCATTTGTGGCATAATCATTACTTCTGCATAGCACATCAAAGTAAAAAAGGAAGGTATATGTATCCTCCATGACCAACCCATAGAAGATAGGTAATGTTGAAGGAGGTATGTTCTTCAAAGCAGTTGCTCTCTCCCGGTTGGCAATGGCGAACTATCATGCTCTAAATTTTCACTTAGGACAAGAACACACCACAACAATGTATGAGAACTCACGGTTTGACCATGGCTGAAAATACCCACATCATCTTACGACCCATTTCACACCACACACTCACAAGAATTAATCTCAAATAACTATACAAATACTACAAAATTTAAATAGCTAAGAACTTACCTCCTCTGATGGACAAGCTTCCATGAATGGTTGAGCAAGCTCCCCTCTTCTATTGTTCTTTTTCCTCCAAAACTCCAGCTAAAAAAAACTCCCTTGAAAACTCCCTAAATCACCTTATATTCTTCTCTTTAGTTTCCCTAACCCTAGATATCCCTTTTGGGGTTTCAAAAATGATCTAATAACTTCAATTTTCTCTTTCTTCACCTCTCAAAAATGGCTTCTCACCTTGTATATGGGTTGCACTTTTTATCCACTCACTTGAGACACCAAGGAACAAATTAACACATAAGGTTGAAACACAAATAATTACAAACCCTCAAATTATTTGATATACACATAATAACCAACTTTAGCTCGCTATTGACACAACCAAGCATTTTACTTCAACATATGAAGTAGGGTGACTAGGGCCTTTTTGGATTGTCTTGTTTCCCAATGACTAGCAACTCATTGTAATAATTAGTCTTTTTTATAATAATAAAATAGAATGACCAATATATTCATAATTTACATAATTATCAATTTAACAAAAAAATGAATTTATGTACCTAATCCTGCTTTGTTGGTTTCCATGTGTATCATTAGAACCCAATTCTCTGACGCTAAAATATTCAAACCTTTTCATTTCAATATCAGCATTCAAAAGGAATGAACTTAATAAAACATATTATTTAAAATCAAATCAAACTCAATATCCTAACAATTTTATTCACAAGTCATTTAAGCATCCTAAATTATGCCTAACTTTATTTACTCATTTACCTCTAGCGAACATCTTGAATAGCACTAACCTTTTGCTTGATTTGAATTATTTAGGCTAGTGTCATACTTATCTCACATTCATATTAATTGTTAGTAAAAATATCAATATCTCCCAATTCTAATTAAGTTTCATTGTTCACACTTAGATATGTAATGATAATTGGTATATTCCCACATAAAGCATTATCCAACTAGATTGTTACCCACCTATGAGCAATAATCAAAAATATGGAGTTCATTTGAAATAACAATTAGTTAGACTTCAAGGACCATTTATCACATCCACGCTTTACGATTCAAGGTGAACTTGAGCCTTATTTAGGTTAGAACAAATAACATCTTAAACCAAATCAACTATTAAACAGAACAATGTAGCATTAGTCCAAATTCCAATTTCCATCTACAAGGGTATATAATTGTTTAGACTGTGACAAACACTTCACACTATAATCAACTATTAGTATCTGTAGACATCCAAATTTGGACACTTAATTTATCCAAATTTATCACTTTTCGTCTAAACATCCTCTTATCCGAGTTAATTAAATAATATTACTATTATTTAATTAATATCTTTAATTCTGCCAAATCCCTAAGGTATTTAATTAATAATTAAATACCTTACCCTCCTTAATCCTCTTTTCATCAAATAAATTAAATAAATATTACATTTATTTAATTCCTCATGTCATTTTCATTCAGAGACATCCAAATTTGGACACTTAATTTATCCAAATTTTATCACTTTTCGCCTAAACATCCTCTTATCTCAGTTAATTAAATAATATTACTATTATTTAATTAATATCTTCTTCTGCTTAATCCAAGGCATTTAATTAATAGAATTAAATACCTTACCCTCCTTAATCCTCTTTTCATCAAATAAATTAAATAAATATTACATTTATTTAATTCCTCACATGTCATTTTCATCTAATCCTAATCCATCTCCTAATTTCTTTAGGATGTGTGCACATGCCTAATCCTTGATTGGGATGTGTCACATCCTCCAACTTTTTGCAAGTTGGCTTCTAACTCTCATTTATCTCTAATTACTGATTAATTAAGCCTAATCATTCTCTAAGGAATTTTTAATTCCTTTTTATTCTTCCTAGATTCCCCTCCTTTATATGTGAATTTTTAATTCACATTCCATTCTTCCAAGGCTTCTAGAACCTTGGACTTGTCACAATCTTCACATGTGACCAAGTCCCACCTTTTTGGAGCCCACCTTTTATCCTCTAGATCCTCCTAGGAATGTGAATTTTTAATTCACACTTATTTCCCCAACCACCTTTCCTTTTCCCATGTAGACTTTTGAGGAATTCCAAAATTCCTCAAATGTCCCTTTCACTCCCACTTGGGGACAAGGAACCCCTTTTTAAGGAAATCTCCTCACTCCCCAAGGTGCATGTCCTTTCTCCACCTCATGTACCTTCTTGACACTTCACCTCCACCTCATATCCCCTTGTCCACTTCTCCCTCCACATGTCAAGATGTGAGGGCTTGTGGGTTCTCAACCCACCATAGCCCTTCATCTTGGCCTTGTTGGAGCAATCTTGACCGTTGAATTCTCTAGAGAATTCAAATTCTCCTATAAATACCCCCTCCTCAAGGGCATTTTCAACACTATATTTTCATAACTATATGCTGCCCATTTGAATCCTCAATCTTTTACCATCATTTAGCCATCTCTTCAATCATCTTGCACATTGAATCTTGCATTTTAGTCACTCAAACAACCATCTAAGGAGCACACAAACCATTACAAGCAAGGGCCAATCAAGGAGAAATCAACAGCAAGGAAGGTGAAATCGTTTGTGTCTTATTTTGTCCATTTTCCTTATTGTTTATCACTCTTTTGGCTAATCTTGAGGTGTCCTTGGTATTTTCTCATTTTACATTTCTTAGTTATTTTGCACATTTAGAGTAAGATAAATTCCAAGGTATACAGTATCATTTATGTATTTGACATTATTTAATCTACATACAATTCATAGAGTGAGAGGACACAAATTTTCATTCTATCTCCTATTACAATAAGTTGGAACACTAAAAATATCAACAAAAAATTACACACTTTAATATTGCACTCCATATTGTCCACTTTTAATTATTTAATTTTCTTCCACTCTCTTTATGTTAGGTTTGTAATATAATTCACCTAAATCATTAGATTAAGTCAACTATCCAACTAGACAATGGAATTATAAATTGAATAAAGAGTTGCAATCAATGCATACGAGTTTGGACCTTACAAGAACTCAAAGGTTACATGCTCTGGTGGGTCTTCAACTATTGCATCATCCATGATATTGATGTGTATATGGGAAGTCTCCTTTGTATTTGGTGTGGGTAAAGGTGGCAGGGTTGATTCTTCTTCAAGAATACCCTCGCTCTATTCATTTTTTCCACCAGTATCCTCTAATACTTCGTGTGATGTAGGGAAAAATCTTCCCAAAGTGTCTCATTGCCTCCACATACAATGATTATGACTCTTTGGATAAATGGTTCCTGCACATTGTTAGTAAAGTGTATTGTTGTTGGTGGGTTAAAACCTACTTACCCTTATGCTAAAATAAAAAACAATAAACTATGAAAGCTTGAAATTACACAGGAGAATCCTAAACGTAACACCATCCCCGGTAACAGGGTAAAAAATGTAAGACCTTTCTAATGTTCAATCAACTTGGTGTTCATGAGTGGACACACAATTCAAAGGACAAGCTCCTAATTGAATAGTTCACCAAACCATCACAAAAGCTCCATTAAATTATCAATTAGAGCTCATAAGATTTTGATAGTGCTAGTACTGTACGTGCATTCAAGGATCCTAACTATGCCCTATATCGATGAAAAACATAAGTGGTCACACATGTAATGAAAAGTTATAAAGGCTGGAAAGGAAAGTAAACTATCAAATTGCAAAACAAGGGAAATAACATGAATCTATTTCTTATGCTATGGGTACCTTCTACTTAACATTATAACTGCTAACTACTGAATCTAAACTTGCAAATAATTATATCGACTTCTAACTGCCAACTTCTTCAAAGACTAACTCAAAATAATGTTACAAAATGTAATTCATGCTCTATTAAATCATTCATAGAGTTCACATACATATAAGTGATAATTTAGATAATGGATACAACAATGTACCATCTAATATAATGTAGAAAAGAAGATGGGTTGGCGCCCATAGGAGATATCAAATATGCACTACTATTCAACAATTCATGATAGTAACTAAACTCCTTTATTGCATATGAACTGAACTTATTATAGTCCGACAAGAATCTTCAAAATATTTCCATTCAAATATACATATCCATTACAACAAAATAACAAAAAACTAATAAAAATGAAATATTGTTTGGTAAAACAATCCAAAAATTAGAACTAAAAACTAGATTTTC
>VDFB02347732.1:0-89810 GCA_007258455.2 Sequoia sempervirens | reverse complement strand
CCCAAACTCCAAGCAACAGCCTCCTCAAAATAAGGAAACCCTAATTTCACCATCCGCACAACCTACGGATCTCCGGAATAGGCCAATGGTCTACAGAAAAGATCACTGCTGAGAAGGGGACATTACAGATGCCTTCTTAGGTTCTTCAATGTAGGCTTTCTCCTCCTTTGTTTCAAACTTTCTCTTTGCTCTAAAATTCTCATATAGATTTACAAAAGCACTAGTTGATGGAATTTTTCCTTTTTCAAAACCAAGACCAAATTTCTCTTTTTATGGTTTTTGAGAGTTGATCAAGTCATCAATAATTTCATAACCTCCTTTTAGTTTCAATCCCTTGTCAATTTCCTCTTTTGTTTTTCCAATCTTTTCTTAGAGTGACAATATCTTCCTCAAGCTTTGAATATTCAACAGTTTTATCATTGAGCTTGGTGTTCAAGCATTCCTCAATCCTCTTGTCTTCTTCAACCTTAATTTTCAAATTAGAGATCACATCTTCTACCTTCTTGAGTTTAGCCTCACCTCCTTTCATTTGAGCTTTCAGATTGTCGATTTCTTTCTTTGATTCTCCAACTTGTGCCTTCAATTTGACCATTAACTCCTTTGATTTTTTAAGCATGCACTCATATTTCAGATTTAGTTTTCTTGCTTCATACAAATCTTCAAGAGCAGACTAAAGTACTCCTTCAAAATCTACTTCACAATCATCTAAATTGATGTCTCAATCTTCAGGTTCTATTGACTCTAGATTTGATTCTGAAGAAAACATCTCATTAATCATTGCTTCAAATCCCACATGTTCAAGTGCTAGATCTACATCAGATGTTAGGATTCTCAAAGGAACTTGGCTCTAATACCAATTGTTGAACACACTAAAATGCTGAGAGGGGGTGAATCAACATATACTAAAACTTAAACAACTTCATTTGCAAATTAAACATTGAATCACATTAACTAAAAGAAGAATAAAAATTAAAGCAAGCACCATGCAAGTACACCAATATTTTTTACGTGGAAAACCCAATGAGGGAAAAACCACGGTGAGAGTTAACTCACAATATATAAAGCTCACTGCTTACAAAAATTACAATATAGTTTTAAGTATCACTACCTAAGGACTTGTAGGCTAATGTGCACAATCTTATTGAAAGATACAAGGACCTGCTGAAGAGGCTCACTGCTTGATAGCAGGATACATGAAAATTACAATGAAAACATGAACATGAATTGCTATGAAAGAAGCATCTAACATATGTCAAGATGTTGCAGTCCCTTTTCCGCACAATTACTTCATCATTCTAACTTCACACACTTCATATTCAACATACTACATAATATTTATTCAATCAATTCACAACATATTTTTTCCTTCTATAAATACCCTTTGCAACAACTCAAAACACCAATTAGGTCGGCTCCAAGATGACCTATAAAAAGAAACGTGTGATATTACATAGGTTGGCTCCAAACATATACATTATGAAGTGAAATAAGTTGTGGACCACAAAACATGACATAACAGGTCCCAAATACATCACAACACATCCTTCAAAGAAAAAATAACTAATCAAGACCAATCACAAATGAAGGAAACCAATTTGTCGGCCCAAACAACATCAACACCACCAAAACTGCAACCTATTCATCGTTACAATCACTAGGGAGAAACCAAAATATCATGGAGACCAAGACAAGAATAATGTAGATAATCAACATCCTTATAACCTTCTCCTAAAGAATTTGATTATCATACGTTGGCACAAATGAAGAAACCCACTGAGCATACAAGAATAATTCATTTTAGATTGACTATGACACATCAACACTTAAGATATTGCACTGCAATTCACCAAAACATCTGAAACACATATGGATGAACCCATACACCTCTCTGAACATATCCTTAAGTCTGCACAACCATATCTATCACTCCAGAGGAATGTAGAGCAATCTAGAGAACATTTGAGATACTTTACTCAATTATTCTACAATTCAGAGAACTGTTACATCTAACTCTTACTATAGAAATGTTTTTGACATGAAATTTTGGGAGTAACCTCTTTGCTATCTTCCAAACTTAACTTCATAACCACACAACCAAATCATGCAATACATAGGAATGCAGACCAATATACAGATACCCAGACATAAGAAGACATATTGTTTGATCCATAAAGAACTTCTCATAATCATACAAGTATGAACAAAACCTCAATTGTCAAGCATCATGCTTCTATCATCTTATGCATATGGTAGATCTTTCAGACTAACTTTTTCCAAAATAGGATGATCTCAAAACCAACTCTCTCAAATCTACCAATTTATCTCTAATCATTTCTCAGCCTCTTCAACATCTATACAAAAATAACACATATTGAGTTGACATCAATGACAACACATATTGAGTTGACATCAATGACAACACATATATCAAGTTGACATTAATGAAACACATATTGAGTTGACATCAATGACATCACATAGTTGACATCAATGACAACACATATTGCCAACAAATATGTCATAGATATACCTGATATAAAGTGAATACCCACCTAAAGATCGAGCCTAACATTAAAGAAGAAAATATTAGATTAGTTTAGATTAATAGCCTATCTAGACACATACTCATAATCATCCACCACTTTCTTGAATATTTTGATATCTTCAATCTATATCATTCCATTAAGAGCGTCATCATCCATAAATTATAACTAAGAGGTCCACACTTTGCATTTTCCACACATTTTATGCCTTTAATTAAGATTTTTTATTTAAGATGACAGATACTCCTGTTTACATTTTTTGCCATCAAAGTAAAAATTTAAGGAGAAAGAGGGTGCACTTGTCTTACACCTTTTGAATTAAAAAATAAGCTAGTTGAAGACATTGGCCATAATAATGAACTAGAAACTTATGACAATCTCCATATAACCTATTAACTTCACCAAGAAGAGAACGAGATTTCATAAATTGAGCTAGAAAATACCAATTAAATATATTGTATACTTTAATAATATTTAGCTTAATTACTACACCCTTTGGACTCTAATTTTTTAGAGTATTCAAAGTCTCATGAGAAAGAACAATACCATCCATATTTTGACATCCATTAATAAAACCACTTTGTTTCCCTATAAATTATATCCATGAGAGATTATTGAAGGCATTTTGCAACTACTTTTAATTTTTTCTAAATACTAGCATAAATCAATGGAATTATAATCCATAAAAGAGGAAGGCTAGGAGTTTTGGAAGCTATCACAAGGGAAGTGAGTTTAAATCTTCCAACACTCTTCTAAATATTTCTAGAATAATAACCATTTCTAGCAACTGATCTCCAATGAGCTCCCAAAAGGAATGAAATAAACCTGGTTATAACCTATTTAGACAAAAAAAAAATATTACACCAACTCAATTTAAATAAAGTATATTTAATAAGAACATATTTTTATCTTCAAATACCAAAGAAAGAACAACCTAAATGAAGGATGAAGCATCTATGATATTTGTACCATCTTCCATTGTAATTAAGTTAAAAAAATGAGCTACCTGAAGGATCTAATTAGTCAAGAGTGAGTAGATTCTATTAATAGGTCTCCTTGCAAGTGTATCTTGATGGGAATTTTTTATTGTTCCTGTCATCTTACTTAACCCATTTCTCTTTGTATTTCTACTTTTAAAACTACTCTTTAGTGTAAGAATTATTCAATAAACTATTTTTGATCTAGCTCCATTTCTATATTCTCGCATTTTTCAAAAGATATCATAAACATATCCTTATTCTATTTTAAGATTATCTTTATGAGCAAAAATGAATATATTGGTATCCTAAACATCTTTATGATTCATGCTACCAAGCTTCCATATATGCATGAAAAGTAGGTTAGAGGATATTTATAGATCAAAACTTAAAGGGACAATGGACTTGAGAAGAGTCTAGCTTAACAAGTCTAGGACTATAAATAAAAATTTAAAACATGAAACATTTTCAATTACAAAGGAATTTTTCCATTATATAAGCAACCATTTTGAGGAAACAAGAAACATATCCAACCATATTATAATATTATAAAACCTTTTCTATGATTATTCCAAGTTAAGTTACCTAATTTAGAAATGATATCATATAAATTAAAATTAATAAAAATCACTTTAAATAATTTGTAGATTTCATTGACTTATTGCTACCCCAACTCTTATCCATATGGCTTCAATAATAGCTTAAAATATATACCCAAGAAGAAAACCTTCCTAGGATACATAAATAACAAAGAATGAAGATCATCTCCAACTCTCTTTTTGAATTACACTATTATACATTAATACAAAGACTCACTATGTTCTCGTAAAGAAAGAAATTCATGAGGGGTAAAAGTACAGAGCTATGCCACACTTTATAAAAGAAATGACCAACACTGATCCAACTTTTAAATTTGAATCACTATAAAGTGGCATATATGTTTTGAATTTTGAAATGATGTAAACTAGTAAGAAGTGTATTTTTTAGTATATTTTATGTTTGTATTTAAAAAAAAAAACTAGTTTTTAATAAATTAACACTATAATTTAGTTGTTGATATAATGCTGAAAAATGAAGTTAAATGAGACGTCACACTTTTTATAGTAATTTTTTTTTTCTTTCAATTTTTTTGTGTGTATTTATAACTTGAAACTTTAGTGCATGGATACATTTTTTTCCAATTTTGATAAATATATATTTTTAAATAAATATTAAAATGTGTGTATCAAAAAACAATTGTTTCCATTTGATGTCAACTTTCATATTAAATATTTATCTAAAATGAAAAGAAAATATACCATCTTGATATAGATTCTTTTATCTAGTGCATCATATTTTTTCATTTTTTTTAATAAGTTTTAGTATTTTTCCTTAGCATGGTAATCAACCTAATATTTTGTGCTAATAACCTGCTTTTAGTAAAAATAAAAAATAAAATATAAATAATAACTAAACTATTAAAATAAATATATTTTTGAAAACTACACTTATGGACTTACAAGAGGGTAGTTTTATGTGGTTAATTTTTTTTTAATTAGATGAGGAGTTATTGAATCATCAAGTTTTTCAAATAATTATATTTTTTGGTAAATTGGCCTCAAAGTGGTGCTCCATATATTTATAGCCAACAATTTTAGTTGGAAAGTTGTGGAAGTATTTAACTTAGCTAGAATGAATCTTACTAGATCATATGTTTGAAAAATTTGATTTTTAGTTAGAAATACATAAATTTAGTTGTGTTGATAAGTTGGTTGAAAGTGTGACACAACTTTGTACTTTTACCTCGAGACAACTAACATTGATGATGCTCGATATGAAATTGGCATTCTACATAGATATTGTAAAATACGTAAACCACCTTAGGCCCCAATAACATTCACTACTAACCCTTCCCAAGCTTTTTGTGAGCTTGATAGCAAAAGCATAATATCATCTCTAAACATTTTAGTTTCTTAAATCAAAACTAAATTGTGGGGTTATTAAGCTAATTGTAACTTAATCACTCTCCTCTTATTAGGAACATTTAACTCCCTAACATTCCACAAAAATGCCTCAATTTACCACTTGGAGGCTTCTTCATCCTCTTCCTTATCAAAATCCGTTATATACTCAACTAAGAGCCATCCTTAATATCCATCTTAGCTTCTCTTTTAATCCTTTCCTTCTCCAAATTTGTGCCCTTATTTTTCCTTTTTGTAAGATTAGTAGATATAGGGTCAACTCTAAGACTGCCAAAACTCCATTGGAAATTTTTGCTTGAGTAACCAACTTAGGATCCAATTAACTATCCTTTTTCAATAGAGACAATTCTCTAGCAATTTCTCTTTCCTCCTGCTAATCTATAGTACACAATGCTTCTAAAGGGAGTGTTGAATATCTAGTCTTCCTAGATAAAGAATTTGATCAAGAAACCTTTAGGTAAGAAAACTACCTTAACTTTGACCTTCCACATGTTTGTTGCCCATGATAATATAGAAAAGTGAGAAATTCAATATCCTTTGTAGTCATCTACAATTCCAACCTCTAGAAGTTTTTCATGGAGACTATCAATATTTTTATCCACTAAATATAAACAAAGAAATGCTAGAGATACCACAAACCCTAGAAAGGTTAATAAAGTCAAAACCACAACATTTATCCTCACCCACTAGAATTTTATTCATCTCTAATACTTTAAAACCACTTGATTGATACTCATAGATCTAACTAAAGCTAAGACCATCCTTTAAGAACCTAGCGAGGTGGTGGATTTGAACAAGAACAAGTCAAATCTTCTTGTAAAGAAATTCTTGACCATAGTTTTTGTGAAACTATAATTTTTAATCCTAGGAGACCATTTCCCATCCATGTAGACATTTTTGTTGGATTGGTATATTAAAAATGTCCATACTATTATATTTTTCATTTAAGATACAATCACCACATCATGTATAATCACATATTGATGAGTTAGAGCATATCAATTTACATGATTCTAAAGATTAGTTTGTAGATATGTTTAATGAGGGTTCTAATAGTGTTACATTTTTCTATGTCATTTGTTCCATTTTCACACAACAAGATTCTATGTAGTGGTTATTATGGTCCTTTATATGTTTGATCTCATGTTGCTTGAAAACCAATTAAGGATGTTCTTATTAGTCATGCCCACTAATCTAATATATACACGTAAAAGTTTTTGTTTGGTGAACCTCTCTTAAGAAAACTAATGGAACATTGGTTAAGACTAAGGGATCCATTATTTTACCCTTGGTAGTTGGTTTTAAGGAAGTTCCTACTTTATGTTATATCATCCCTACTTCATGATAGTTTTTTATGTTACTTGGTTGTCCTTGGATTAAGTAATGCCCTTTATGGTACATCAACATATAAAATATGAACCTAGAGGGGTGACATTGTTAGTATTGCTTGATCTCCATATGTGTCATTACTGGAAATTAGGTAATTTTACCCAAGATACATTTTTGAAGATACCTAAGGAACAACCTTATGAACTTAAAGATGATTTATATGACATGTGTAAATTCTTTAAGGAAGAACAATGGAGAGAAAATACAAGCATTTGAAAGACCAAAGTGTCTTAAAAATGATGAAGTAAAATATTTTTTCATGTCATCATATTATGGTCAATAATAGAAAATTGTATAGTCTACAAATCGAGAAACATTATATGTTACAACCAATAATTTTTTAGAATAAAATTTGAATATATTCTTGCTTAAATTAAATTCAGCCTATAATTTTTTTTTATATTTACTAAGAAAATATGAAAAAAAAGGTATTATGGATAATAGAAATACATTTTTAAGGGGTGCTTAAGCTACATGGGTTCCACAAAAAGATACAAATAGAAAACATTTTTAGAATCTACAAGTAGATGTGTGTTCAAGGAAAGATGAAAAATAATTATGAAATAAAAAATCAAAATTTTAACCCATCTCTAGCATATTTGTCAAAAGTAGTACTTTATACAATGATAAAGAACTACTACTACAAAGAGATTCAAATATTAAACACATGATAACATTGGATTAAGAAGTGGCATGATGATGACTTACTCAACGACTGCATTGGTTGATCCCATTTCTTTATATGATTTTCCACTTGTATATTGTAGGCTTTATTTTCTTTGTTTCTTTTTGTCTTATTTATGTTTCCCTTTGGCTCTAGATGCTATGAAGATGAAATGATTTCCAACCACTCTCATCATGTTGACCAAAAATATAACTTGTTTTGACTTGTGATTATGTCTATAGTTTTCTAATTGAGTCATGCTTGTTGTGCTCCTCATTTCTCACATAGTGTCATGTCTTTTATCATTGTAGTGTTTTAATTATAAGATATATTTTATATGAAAAATGTTTATCATTTAACTTTTTTTTATCTCTTGAGTGTCTTGTCTACTTCCATTTTTTTCATAGATATTTTGTTCTTTGTTATGTTTCCCCATCTTGGGGAATCCTCTTTATAACACTTTCCTTTGTATTCTTCGATGGTATTCACTTTGATATATGTTTACACTTACATGTTATTACCTTACATTGTCATGCTTATGCTATATTAAATGATTATATTTTATATAACATGTATCTATGCTTACATGTTCATGTCTAACACATTGACTACCATTGCTTGTTGTCTGTTCTCAGACTTAGGGGAAAAATTGGGGCACCTTATTACCTCTTGTTACATATTTTGTCATGATTAATTCTTGCTATCTTATCTAATTCTTGTCACACACACATAACATTATAACGACAACATACCCACGCTAGCATGTACACAATTGAAATCTTTGCAAAATGTGCACTTGCACAACTTGGTACCGCAAACTGATGACTCTACCGATGAGCTGTACAGTGTGGCCAGGTATGAATTTGTATAGCTATACGAAAATGGTGATACAAAAGATTTCCCTGATGCCCCTAAGAAAAAATGTCAAAATGTGATTATTTGATAGTCGATCCTTAGGTTTTCAAGCCTTCTAGACGCAATGGCAAGGTCAAATTTGGCCCAAAGTGCCTCAAAAATTTAGCTACCTCCAAGATCTAGTAACTTTAACCCTCAACTTAAAACCCTTGTAGATCAGTCAAAACATAATGAAATTTGACAAAATGAAAGGAAAACCTGACTTTCTCTATCGCCTTGAATTGAACTGTGAGGTTCTTGAAACTCCCACTTGCACCTAGAAAAGTCTTCAAGCCAAAATAGGTCCCTTAGATTTGGGAAGAAGTCTACAACATTGAAGCTCTGGTACCATGTAGGAGTTAATGGTGAACTCCTCAACACCTCAGGATCACCTGCAAGACAATTCAATAACTTCCACAAGAGAGAAATGGAAAAATATCATACTATGATTATGGATACAATATTGCTAGATTGAATGTGATGTACATATGATGCCTTGCTTATAAAGGTAAGTTGTGAGATAAGATTAGACAAGATCTTGATATGTGTCTTAATCTTATACAATGAGACAACTACCTCAACAAATATTAAGTGAATTAGGACACAAGCATTAAATGCCAAAAGATAAGATAAGATCTAATGACAACTAACACTATCTAGAAAGATTCCCTCCTAGGACCTAAGTGGACTTAACATGTAAATAGGACTTAGGTAAAACACCTATTTACACCAACAAAGGGAGGGGGTAGATGGCGTGTGTACAAAATAACTAGTGTTATTTCATGTGTATGGTTATAGTTGCTCTTTGATTGTCCTACATTGCATGCTAATAGTTACAATGGCTCATTATGGGTCTTACTTTGATATTTTATGGTTATAGTTGCTTGATTGAATTCCTACACCATCTTTTGCTATTTAGAACATAATTATAATGGTCCACTTTAAGATCTTACACCTCCTCTTTTGTTGTTTATAATGACCTACTTAACAGTTTCCTACAAAGTTCTCTCTTTCACTCACTTTTGGTTTATATTTGTCCATTTAGGGATCCACCACCTCTCTCTTTACTTTTACATGGTGTTTGTTGACATTGTTAAGTTGTTCATGCTTATTTTAGACTTATCATATGTTCTTGGTGTAATTTCAAACATATTATTATGAAGCCAAATATTATTATTACATGGAATTTGAAGATGAAGCTACCATTACATGAAGAATGAATAAAACATCATCAACATTCATATCTTTTTTCTATATTATACTTTTCCACATATTAGCCTATACATTTTTAGGTCTTCACTATAGCATCAAAAATTACATACCTTCATGAATTTCACATTATGTTTTGGACTCACTTTAGTGTTTGTAACCCTTTGTATGTTTTTAGGCTCATTTGGCTTGTGTCTTAGCCTTTCTTGCCCTTAATGCCAAGTTGTGCCTTATATTTTGTGTTTCCTCAACTTTTTTATGTAAACCAATGTCTCTTTCATGTCTATCTCATATTTTTTTGGCGTGTCGAACTTTCAAAAGCTTGTTGTGCTACCTTTCTCTTGATGCCAAGGCTAGGTAATTAACTTGGGTCAAATCCTAATGGTTGGTTAGGTCCCTAGCCTCTTCATCTTCCCTCCTACTTCTATTTTTTGAATTGATATTTAAAAATCTATCTCAATTCAACTCTTGGAGAATTTATCAAGTTATCTTGTAGGTTTTTAATTTTTAAGTTCTCATGTGATCTACTACCAACAATATTATCAACAAATCAAAGGTTCTTGAGCATTTTGTTGTTCAGTGTGATTTCCTTCATATCCTTTGCATATTTAGGAACATCTAGCTTGTGATTCTTATAGGTTTTACTTCCGTTCATCGTGTGAGGTGCTAGTGTTCAAACCTTGTTTTTATTTTTTGTTTTAATAACATTTGTGAATACATTGGTATTTTCTTGGCACTTGTTGGGATATCCAATTCTACTCACAATCCTATATACTAGATTATTGCTGCTTGTAGTCCTATACATAATTTTAATAACATTTACATTTATTATTCTAGTTCTAGATGCACATAGGTTAGGAGCACAAATGTATTTCACCCCCTCTTTATTAGTGGCTGCTTATGGAGGTTAAAAGACCAAACTAGGTGCTTGACCATTCTTAGAAAGTTCTTAAGTAGTCCCAACCTTCATCTTTGTCCAAGCTAACATGTTTTAGAAATCATGAATGTACAAATGTTGGTTTTATTTTTCTATTCTCTTTGTCATTTCATTTTTCTATCTATTTAGCTTTGTTTTAGGAAATGTATAATATTTGGCATATCCTAGAATACTATTATGTTTATGTCTTGTCCTTTGTGTGCAAGAAGTCCAAAGATCTATATGAAAATTTATTTTTGAATAGTTTTAGATAACAATGTGTAACCTAGACTACAATACATAAGTTGATATCTGCACATTGCAAAAATGTATCCTAAACCAAAAAAAACTAACTTTAAATACTAGAATTTTATCTTCTATATTTTATAATTTTATATTCTCACAAATATATTTTTTTTAACTTTAACCCCTCTCGTTCGCTTTCACTTAAATACAAAATAAATATGTTTGCAAGATAGAAGTAAAGTTGAAGACATAATCTTATCTATGAATAGTATAGAAAAGTTAAAAAATTAGAAAAAACAACCAAACAATTCAGTTTTCCTCCATTACATACAATTTTTACCTTTTCATATACAAAATCAAAATCAAGAAAAAGAATCTTAAAAAACGCATTAGACTAACGCTGATTCCCTTATATCTGGGCCACTGAAAGCGGGAAGTTTCAGAAAGAAGAAAACTCAAGTGCCCCGCGATAAAAGGTTGTTTACGAAAGAAGAAACATGGCTGGCCAAGCTTAGGTACTAGAAACTGTAATTTTCGAAAAAGAAAACGCGGGGTCCACCGTTAGTTGTTAGGTACCACAGCCATTGCGGCACTATACATACATAACATCAATATATGTATATGTATGCAGGCATAGCAGATGCACACATGATGTGGCAGGGATATTGCTTTGTAACTCGGACATTATTCATTGTTGTCTTAGAGGACACGGAGTATATAAGGGTGGACAGAGGAGGAGAAAAACAGAAAAAATTATGCTCATTAAAATAGTTGTGAATGCTCGGATGAAAATAAATTGCGTGAGAGGCGGTGAAAAGGATAATTATGCGGGCATGCAGAGACCTGTGAGTTAAAAGATTTGGTAGAATTAATGGCTGGCGTTTGACACAGCTTTACTCTACGCTACGCCACGCTACGCCCGCCCTCACGTTGCTTTCATAATTTGGCCCTTCTATTTTCCCTCCAACGTACATTCCCACGTTTCGAACCCGGCTCGACCAATTACAAAATGCCTGCGCAAAGCAGTTTAGATCTGCGTCGAGCTCTTCAGATCTGCTGGTAAAGCTGAAGGGAAAGGGACAAAACACACTCTAGGTGGCGCTTTGCGGTCGGTTTTCTGTTTGAAGTCATTTGTGTGGGAGCTGCTGGATTCGAACCCTGGGCGATTCGTAGCTGTATTCTTTTTTTCTTGTCTTTTCTTGAGCTTGTTTTGAGAGTGCGGGGGATTCGACCCCGCGGTGAGCGGAATGATGGTGGATACACCGCCTGCGGGTGTGCAGTACGTTAGGACGAGGCGGCAGTCTTTGAGCTCCAGCGACATGACGCCTTTGCATTCTAGGGCCGTGGCTGCTGCTCCTAATGGCGAAGACTACGATAGCGATGCCACTGATTATGTTCAGTAAGTTTAATTAGCGGCAGAAGAAATTTTTATTTTCCGTTTTCAGTTTGTTAATGCGTTGAAATGTGAGAACATTCCAGGCAATAATTTGTTCTGGATCTTGAAATGGCCGGGAAAGGAATGGTTATCGGTATTTGCCTTAAAACTAGCTGGATTGCATTGCCTGCCTATTTTTTTGTCACCGGAGATTACAGTTCCTATGTGTAGCTTTGTGCATTCTGTTACGCCAAGCCTATTCCCTGCATTTGAACCCTGATGCGCACCAGCTCGAAATCGAAAATAATAATAAGTTCAGTTTCATGTTATAAATTGGAATTCGCGTTTAGTGATCCGTTTGCTGCATTAAATTTTTGATTCGAAAAATGCCAGCAGTACAGGGTTTTCAACTCTTTTCGGGGACTTAATGCTTGAGAAGAGAATAATTAAAGGGCATAATATTTGCCATTCTGTAAGACCGCGTAGTGATCATTTGCTGTTATAAAAATCTGTTTTGAAAATGCCAGTAGAATGAAGAATTTTTAATCTCTTTTTAGAGACCTAATATTTTAAAACAGGATAGCTTAAAGGCATAATAATTTGCAATTCAGTGTCAGAAGATTTATATTTGAGCTACAAGCCTCTCCATTTCAAGGGCATAATGGTTTGCACTCTGCAACTTTTGATTTAGCGCTGAAAAATGTCGAGAATGCTCCCCAAGGCCATTGCTACAAGAATATTTTTTCTGCTTTCTATTTATTTACTGACATGAAATACTAGCAGAGTGCAGAATTTAATTCTTGCTGGAACCTTAAAGTGGTTGAGAAAGGGATAGTTTTGGTATATGTCTATGAATAATTGAACCAGTTGTATCATCGGTCACTATTTTCAGGTTTTGTTGGTTATAGTTTGTAATGCCTATGTGAAGATTTCATGTTTTGTTATGCTATACCTATTTTCTTCCTCTTTATGACAGAGGACTTGCATTTGAATGCTGGCCTTGCCAGCTCAAAATTGAAAGAAACAAATTCCATTATATGTTAGATCTTGGAATTGACTATGCAATGCCCATTATACTTCATAAGCAGAGCCAAGTAATGATATTCTGTTGGTCTGAATTTATTAGTGTCATAAAATGTGACTGGAATACAGCGTTTCAGTTTGTGCTTTAAATCATCTTTAGAAAGCTAAGGGTCAAGAAAGGGAGAGCTATGGTATCTGCCCTTTATCTATTCATATGAGAGAACCGATATTTTTCATTTAATTACCTGGAGTTTGCAATGCCTATTTGCTGATTCATGCATTTTGTTGTGCTAAACCTATACTCATCTAGAAGATTGGCTTTTAATTACTAAGAACCACCACTTCAACGATTATATTTTGCAGATTCTAATTCAGTTCTGTTAAATTAATATGAAGGAGACACATGTTTATAATTTGTGCTTTTAACTCTTCTTTAGGGACCCAATGGGTGAGTGAAAGACAGTTTTGGTATGTTCCTTTTGTGTCAGAACGTTTCCATTTGGTCTACACGTCTCACCAGTGCCACAGAATAATTTCATGCTTCTTATAAGATCAATAGAATTATAATTTGATGTTACTAGTTTATTGTTGCAAAATGTGTGCGAATTGTAGGTTCTAATTTTGTGCTTTTAAGTTTTTTAGTTTTAAGGCCAAAGGGTTCAGAATGGACAGTTTTGGTAGGTGCCTTTTTATTAGAGCCAAAACTTCAACATTGGCATAAGAGAACAACTATAGATCTAAATGTTTAATTGTATCACCGAGACTTTCCAATGTCCATCAGTGGATTTGTGCATTTTGTTCTGCTATACTTAATCTCTGTATTTTAATGCCAGAAGATTTGCATTTGATCTCTGAGCCTCAGCAGTGCAAAAAAATTACAACAACAAAGTCCATTACATTTTAAACTTTGAATTGACCCCACAATGCCTCTTATAAATCATGATGTAAAGTGAGCTTGAAGGTCTGATTTCTATCTTGTGCTGGAAATCTTTTTTAGAGACCTAATGACTGAGAAGGGATAGTTTTGGTATGCACTTTTCAATAATTGAAATGTGCATATGAGAGAACTTACATTTTCAAATTTATCATTTAGGCTTAACAATACCTGTCAAGTGTACCTATGTCAACATTTTATGCTAGAAGTTTTGCATTTAAACCTGTCCTTGACCAGCTCAAAAGAACAATAAACAATTCCAGTACATGGTAGCTATTCTCTTAAAATTTTATATCAAGCTATTTGGATTCTAGCCCTGGGATTCATAAGCTCAAAATCAGAAACAAGAAAAAGTTCATTACATGTTAAGCATTGGAATCAAATGCTGAAAGTTGCCAATGTTAATCCTCTATCTACAGTAGTCAAGTGTTTATTATCCTATACAACAGGTCTAGATGCTTTTCAATTTGAATATTTGAGGTTTGACTATCTTTTTTTTTCACATTGTGACCACCGCCACCGGTGATAACCAATGCTATTCTAGTGATGCTTCATTCTGTATGTTGCTACAAGTACTGCAAATGCCTGCTGACTATGCATAGGAAGTGCTTATGTTTTTCATCTAAGCAGTGAGACTTTGCAATGCTTGTCTGTGGATTCGTGCCATTGGCTATGCTAACCCAACTCTTGGCAAATTTATGTGAGAAGATTTGCAGTGCATTGACATGTCTTAAAGTGATAGAAGTTTGGCACGTTGCATATGAGAGTCCAAATGTTTCTTTAAAATCTCTTAGAGTGTCCAATGGCTGTTTGTGCAGTTCTTTATGCCATACCTTTTCTCTGCACATTTATATAAGAAGATTGTGCATTTGATCACTGGGCCTCATCAGCTCAAAGTTAAAAAGAAAAAACACATTACATGTTAGATGTTAGAATTGGCTCCACAATGCCAACGTTAATCCTTTATCTATGGTATCCAAAATCTATTGCCCTGTGTGACATTGTGCCTTTTGCCCATACCCATGCTATTTTAGCTATGCTTCTTTCCGTTACTTCCTTGGCCATTGGAATCCCTGTTAATATTAGACATCAGATTTGATGAAGATGAATGGTAGGATGTACACAAATAATTGTGAGCCTCAACTAATTAAAATTAAGATGCCCTTCCATTTGAACTGAATAAATTGGTTGGGTCAATTTTTTTGAAATGGAAATAGCTACTAATGTGAAACATCTACTTGCACGATGAACTTATGTGAAAATGTAAAAACCAAATACTAGTTATATTAGCTTTGTATGGGCAAGTTGAAATAGTATATTCAGTTAATGCAAAGGACACAAAATAGTGTTTCATGGTCCCTAATTGTTTGTTGTGTTGAAACAGAACCCCGAGGACACTGTCAATGTCTTTGTTGCCAGAATTGGCAGGAGCTATCCCTGTTCTGGAAAGGTTTCAGGTATCGATATATGTTGGTGTGCCTTATCCTGAATTGTACTAAGCATTATCATATGCAGAATGTGTGTGCATATATTATTTTTCTATTCAGTTGAAATATAACACACATTATATAACTGTATTTTGAAATCACTCAGTTTCATGTTTGACATTGGAATGAAACATGAAACTCTATGCAACTCAACTGCAGTGTTTTTAAGTTGCAATAACACCGACAGTGTATGCATCTTGCTTTGTATTAGGTTGAAGGATTCATTAGATCCATGCAGAAGCAAATGCAGTCTGGAGGAAAACGTGGTTTTTTCTCAAAGAAGTCTGTAGCCCCACAGGGTCGAGAGAAATTCACATTAGAAGACATGCTTTGCTTCCAAAGGGTAAGCTTACCTACATTTTATTCCTCAGTGAAGGTGCTCTGGCAAGTACAAATGTTTATTATTTACTGAAAATCTGCAGGTGTGCTGATAAAGAAGTTTTTTTTGGTCTGTTATTATAACAAATTATTTAGATGTTTCTACTTCAGTTTATACTTTATTTTGCTGTTTCGGATTTCAAGCAAGGATGTCTTTGAAATAGAAAGATGAGCATGTTTAGATTAGAAAACACTCCATCTCTGTAATCTTTTTCAGAGCTATCTATTACTTGGTTTTGCATTTCAAAGATTGAATGTGCCTTCATCATAGTAAGGGTTTTTTGCTAAATGCTATATCTGATATTGTTGGCAGGAACCTATTCCGACATCATTATTAAGAATCAATAGCGACCTTATAAGTCGTGCAGTGAAATTGTTCCAGGTTGTTCTGAAGTACATGGAGGTTGATGCATCTGATAGGGCAAATCCTCTAAGTATGCAAGATCAGATAGAACTTGCTACAAAACTCTATAAACATACATTGAAACGTGCTGAGCTCCGAGATGAGCTTTTTGCTCAGATTTCAAAACAAACCCGCAATAATCCTGACAGGTAAGAATACATGTTCTCTTTGGTAGTCTAATTTTGGATGGTGTGATTGGATGTTTGAAATGTTGGAGTTCACTATTGCTTGGATCCTCTGGTTCTTGTTTCAGTATATATTTTTTTCTTGTGACATACAATATACACATTTGCATGTCATTCTTTGCCCTGTAAATTTCCTATTGTGATTATATATATTAATTGGATGGTTGATATGTTGAAGTCCGCTACCACTAGATCCTCTGGTTCTTGTCTCGGTATATTGTTTGGCTTGTGATCTGCGTGTCATTCTTTTGCACAACAGATATACAATATACATATCTGCATGTCATTGTTTTGCACGACAGTTATACAATAAACATATCTGCATGTCCTTGTTTTGCACATGTGCATGCGTGCTCATTCTTTTGCACAACAAATCTCCTCTCTCTCTCTCTCTCTTGCTCACTGTTGACTTATTTACAACAAGCCCAAAGGCCCTCATTCCTACTCTTTCCTCCTTTTGTAAACAAACATAATTATACTTAATGTGTGTGTGTGTGTGTGTGTGAGAGAGAGAGAGAGAGAGTAAATTAAGGAGGATACTCTTCTCACATAGTTGTCAACTTTGGAATTATATAAAGTTAGAATTTGAGAGCAATTAATTTGACTAATTTGTGCACACTATCAGATTGCAATTAAGAACAAGAAATTAGAGAAAATACCATACACAATGGAGACAGAAGAAATAATGTGGAGAAACTCCTTGTGGATAGAACCTCCACCAAATGTGAGTCACACTCAATTAAATAGTCCAATATGGCAATATAAAATGATCTCAGCACATAGGCTGTCTAAGAGTCCTCAAGAACAACTGAAAATTCTCCCCAAGACCGATTTGCAACTCTCCATAGAACTCTCTGCCCCAATACAGTAAAAAAATATGAAAGCTACACTCACAAATAGCTCCCAACACAGAGATACAAGACTTTACAACTACATCTATGGATAGCTCAATCTCAAACATGTTATTTATAGATACTCAAGCATGAAGGTAAAATGACCACCAAGGAGGAAGGGAAAGCGCTGAAATCAAGAATCTCGACGCCAAAAGTTGCTTATGTTTGTGCAGAATGAGTTTGCCACTTCGGCTAATTGGCAAATGGCATGTTCACTGCATTCGGCTGACTGGCGAATGACATGTTCACAACTTTCTGTTGACTGGTGAACACTTGTTTGCCGCTTCCTTGCTTCCTTGATGAAGTTGCTGCTTCATCAGCTTTCTTTGATCTGATTCTTTTGGAAGCCATAACTTTTGCCTAAACTCCAAATAAGGTGCTGCTTTTTTTGAAATTGCACAACTTTTTTGAAAAGGAATTTAAATATGCAGTCATACTCAAATTTTGATTCCATCTATACAACTGCATTTATGTGGTTGACAGTGACTAGAATCAAGCCTAGAATGATATCTCCTCTGTTAAAGAATGTTCAAAGATGTCCCATACCATTCCAAACCTTCTCAAGCATTAAAGAAGTAGGCCACCGTTCAGAAACATGCCATTAAGTACAAAATTAGATTCATTTTTGGATTAGTGTGTATGTTCAGCTGCATATGTGCACGTGTGTGTTTCATGGTGGTATGCTTTCCATTTCCGTTATTGTGATTCTACTTGAATTCTCCTAAATCTTTTATGCTTTCCATTTCTCTTATTCTATTGCCATTTAATTCTCCTAAATTTGCATTCTAATCAAGGGCTTTCCAAATTAATTCTATTTTGTTCTTGCAGTAATTGGATAACTTTGTAATGTTGTTTTCAAATTTAGAAATTGCAATGTTTTATGCATCTATGCTTGATGTCAGGCTACCATCTTCATTGGCCTTGTTGATAGCCATAAAAAATGTATTAGTGTGCTCCCAATATTAAATGCATTACACAACATAATTCAGGGATTAATAACATCTATTTTGTTTTAACACTAATCTATTTACAGTAATAATTTCTATTGATAATGACTATCTCACAGTTTGTCAGAAGGGGAAAAATATTAGTATTTAAGATTTATTATCACACTCTCTCTGCATGGCTTTGTCATAAGAAAGGAATTTACTTTGAGCTTTTTTTTTATTATTGTGAATGCAAGAGACTGATTTGAGACATTATTTGTTTTATTAGACTTTCTAAATCAAAATTATATATAGTTGTAATAGTTTCTAGTTGATCATGTGTACCATATCCAAATCGAGTAGTCAAAATGTATCCCTCATAATGTAGGCTGATTTTAACTTTGTGCAATATTTGTTTCTGATGTAGAAAAGTTTATTATTAGAGCAGCTTGAATGTGAATTGATCTTTTGTGAAGCCATTCAAGTAAACTTCTTATTTGTTAGTTGTTTTTAATTTTATTGCAGGCTTTATTTGTTAAAGGCATGGGAACTTATGTACTTATGTACTTCTGCAATGCCCCCTGGAAAAGATATTGGAGCATACTTGTCTGAGTATGTGCATGATGTTGCCACTGCTCCTAATACTGATCCTGAAGTCCATGCCCTGGCTATGAATACATGGAATGCTTTGAAGCGGTCTGTCAAGGCTGGGCCAAGACGAACTATACCTGCACGTGAAGAGATAGAAGCTCTATTGACCGGAAGAAAACTAACAACAATCGTCTATTTTCTGGATGACACATTTGAAGAAATCACATTTGATATGACAACTACTGTTGCTGATGCTGTTGAGGTACTTGGCAAAGCCATCTCTACTTTGGGTTTAAGTGTGATTTTCTTTGTTAACACTGCCAGGGATGGTTTCAATATACAACTGTCATATGTTTTGAAAATCTAGATTAAAAACTAGCTGGGTGATATCTTACTTATGATATACTTAAATAAGTTCTCAGTTTTTATTGGGAAGGAAACCATCTTTCTCTTTATGCATGGGAGGCACAAATCATTTCTGCACCTTTCTTTACTGCAACTTGGAGATGGACAACTTTTTATTTGGATAGATTAGTGGGATTTTATTAAGATGGTTCAACAGAAAGTCGTACACAATTATGTATATTAACCGATCATCAAGAAGTTTACTGCACAAGCATTAAAAATAAACAGACACTACCAGTAAGACATTGAGGGCACTAATGGCCAGTTATATACAGTCACAGACCATAAAAATCTATAAACAACAGGCTTGCCTAATTTGGCTAGCTAAGAAACAGGGAACCAATAACAAAAAAGTAGAGCGGTCCGGCTAGCATGATTAAAGCCCTCCAGGGCCATGACAGATACTCATCCTCACTGATTCCTTTTCCTTTACCCTCAGAACTTGTAGTTCTTTTGTGTCAACCAGGAACATCATTTTAGTCAAAGCTACCCGTGCATTTGCTTTTCAAAGAGTAGCTGCCTTTTTAGGGGGTGGCCATGGCCTTGCTTTTTGGTAAAAATCTAAGTTGCCCGTATTGGTATCTCTCAGAACTTGTAGTTCTTTTGTGTCAACCAGGAACATCATTTTAGTCAAAGCTACCTGTGCATTTGCTTTTCAAAGAGTAGCTACCTTTTTAGGGGGTGGCCATGGCCTTGCTTCTTGGTAAACATCTAAGTTGCCCATATTGGTATGGGTCCTGTTGTGACCTTTTCACATATCGCCCCATTGCAAATGGGGACCCATCGTTTTTTTTTTTCTTTTTTGCTTTTTGGTTTTGCCTTGGCGTCGCAACTGCTTATCACCAGTCTTTTTGTAATGAGGAGTCTGTATTTTGAACGGTCACCCGAGTCAGTTGGAGAAATCGAGCCTAGATCACTGTATAAACGTCGCCATCACGCTTAGAAGGCCTGGGAGACGAAGATCGACTGTCATTTCGGTCAATTCCGACACCTCCTAGTTTTTAGGGTTTCTCACCCCGGGCCCCCTATTTTTTAGGACCTACCTTTTTGGCACTTTTGGGCAATTCTGGGATCCCTATTTTTTAGGGTCTATTTTTGGAAAGTTGCTATTTTTGGAAAATTTCTACTTTTAGAAAGTTTCTATTTTTAGAAGGGCCACGAGTTTCGAAAACGCACTCAGAAGTTCGAAACGAGCAACGAAACTCTCAGAAAATCGATTCAAAGTTTTTTGAAATTTTGGTCAAAAATCTGGAAAATCACAAAAAAGGTTCAAAATTCTGGAAAATTCGTTCAAAAATGGTGAGAAATTCTGGAAAATCACAGGGAAATCTGGTAAAAGCACCAAAAATGGTTGAAGATTTGATGAAATTCGTCAAGAAATATGGAAATTTGTGAGAAATCTGAACAGTTCATGGAAAATCTGAGCACAATCATGAGATATACACCTTCAGCCTTAGTCAAGAAACATGCCAATGACAGAAAAATCTGAGCAATGGCCAAGCAAACTATGGATTCCGCCTTAACACAGCCAGGTAAAAGTTGGCAATGGCTGACAATGTGAAGCAAATGGCATAAAAATCTGATCCATGGCCAGGCATAAGCTGGAGTCCGCCCAAGGTTGAATGTCAAGTGGCAAGCAAAACAAGAAACTCCGCCCAGCAACATGAAGGCAATGGTCAACCACTAGCTTAAGTCCGCCATCCAATGGCAAAGGAAATGAGGAAGTCCGCCTTGGACAAAATGCAAATGGCAATGAAGGAGAGGAAGTCCGCCTTGTCCAATGGCATCAAAGATGAGCAAGTCCGCCTTGTCCATGTGGTAATTGGCAAAGGAATCAACAAAGTCCGCCCTTGGGAAAGAAGGAAAATGGCAACAGATTTAAGGAAGTCTGCCTGGTCAAGGATGCCAATGGCAAGCAAATGGAATAAGTCCGCCCAGGGAAAGAGAAGAAAATGTCTAAAGAAATGAGGCAATGGCCAGACCATCAGTCAAGTCCGCCCAGCCATAAGCATTAAAATGTCAGACCAACAGCCAAGTCCGCCTATGAAGTGGCTAGGAAAATGATTAAGTCCGCCCAGCAAAAGATGGCCAATGGCAATCAAAACCTGCAAGTCCGCCCTCCAAAGCATCCAATGGCAAAACTATCAAGGAAGTCCGCCTATGTCAATGGCAAGGAATATGAGGAAGTCCGCCCTCCAAATGAGGCAATGGCCAGAAAAACAGTGAAGTCCGCCCTTGAAAGTGATGCTTATGGCAACCAAATAGATGAAGTCCGCCCCAGCCAAGAAGTTAAATGGCAAAATGCTAAAGTCCGCCCAAGGTAAAAGAAAGAAATTTGGCTAAGGCATGGACAAAGACAAGTAAAGTGGCCAAAGACAAGTTAAAGTTCGCCCAAGGTAAAAGAGGAAAATGCCTAAGGAAAAGAGTGAATGGTCAGGTCAAAGCTGAAGTCCGCCCTTGTAATAGCCCAACTCAAGATAAAGTTTGCCTTAAATGTTAGACAATGGCCAAGGAATCAACAAAGTCCGCCCTCAGCCAAAAGTCAAGTGGCCACAAAATAGATGAAGTCCGCCTTAGATAATTTCAAAGTGGCAACAAAATGTGCTAAGTCCGCCTAGCCAAAAGGAGAAATGGCTTAACAAAGATCAAAGTCTGCCTATGAAAAAGAAAGAAAAATGGCTAAGGCATAGCCAAGGCAAAGAAAATGGCAAAGTCCGCCATGTGTTGGAGAGTATAAAAATTAAAATTCGCCTAAGTCCAAACCTTTGGAAAGCTAAAATATGCATGGCCCTTTGGAGATTCGCCTAAGTGACCAAAGAAAATCTTCGCCATGGCTAAGAAAACGGTGGAAAGATCAAGAAAATCTTCAAAATAAAATTGGATTTGGCTAGGAAAATTTGTGAAAGAGACAAGTCATGGCTAGGAAATTTTTGCCATGGCAAGGAAAATTATAGAAAACTCAAGGCAAATGGCCAAATAAAATCGGACGGCAAGAAAATATGGCCAACGAAAGAGGATAATGGCCAAATAATTTCGGATATGGCTAGGAAAATTGTGGACGTGGCAAAATAATTTTGGACGAAGGAAGGTAATGGTAAAATAATTTTGGACGATGGCCAAATAAAATCGGACATGGGGAAAGAATTTTGGACAAGAGGCAATTTTTGGACAAAATAAAATTGGACGTAGCTAGGGAAAAGTCGGACGTGGCTAGAGGAATGTTGGACGAAAAAATATTTGTGGCTAAATAAAACTGGACATGGCGAGATAAATTTTGGAAAAGGATAAAATGGATGGCCAAATGAAATTGGACGGAGAGAAGATTCAAAAACTTGAAAATGAAATTTATAAAAATCTTTCAAAGTTAATCTAAAATAAATTTGTTTTGTTTTACTGCAGGTGGATGACTACACAAGGCAAAGGAGGTCTGAACAAAGAAAGAACCAATTATTCAAGGAAGGCTGAACGAAAAGAGATCTTCGCTACATCACTTTTGTATATGCTTGCCTCTCCTCCCACGCGCTCAACATTGAATAGGCACTTGGAGAAATTCCAAAGCAATCCGGGAAGAAAGACTTAAATAGGTGCTCCAAGGCGAGGTGAGAAGAAGAAGCCAAAGTCATCCAAGATCGAAGCACAAAGGATAAAGTCACTGGCAGGAAGAAAATATTCTAAGGCAAGAACAACAAAGCGACCAAGGAAGACACCCAGCACGTTGGGGTGGCGCCTCGTCATCTTCCAACCAATCAGATTGTTCCAAATCAACATGCAACAACTTTCTATTTTATCTGTTGGTTCATATTTAGCAAAAAGGACAAGTGTCCTCGAATGTAATTTTCTTATTGGTCGAGGGGTAGCAAACCCTAATTAGGGTTTTATTTGTAATCTTGGCCGTTGATTCCAAATTAATCTTGGCCATTGAATTGTAATTGGGGAGCCTATAAATTGAGCTCACCCCCTCATTTGAAAAGCATGGGAGCATGTTGCAAAACATGTTGAGATAAGCAACTGTTGTAAGATTGCCAAAGTAATAAGTAATGCATGCATTGTTTTGATGGTGATTGCTTCTCTTATTTTGGAGTTGGCATGGTTCTTATCCCCCATCATAGTTTAGATTTTATTTCATGTATGTTAGATGAATGCAAGATTTGATAAGTATTGATTTATGGTGAAACTTTTTGCTCATACTTTCTTTGAACGGATGATTTTCGTTCAATGCGTAAAGTTAGCCTGAGCCTACTTTGTGGATTCTTAACTTCTATTTGGATAGTTATTGTTCGATCTGATGGTAATTATTCCTTACGTGAAAATCATAAACACAACTCTCCCTTGAAGATTGCACTGGCTTTGCGTAGTTGGCGCGTTCCCTGCGTGGCGAAACAAAGTTTAGTTTTGGTTTCACCGAGTCAATACCGTCTCTTGGATTCTTAGGAGTAGATTAGTGCTTCTGAACCCTTCTCCTTTTTTAGTTTCTTTGATCCATGACCCAAGCAATAGAGCTTCATTGTCTAGACCTTCATTGTGAATTGAACAAGCCTAGTTTAAGTCCCTTTGTGTTACCAGCATAATCACATCAAACCATAGAGCTCATCCGCATTCATCTTAAACATTGGAATTACCGTATGATCTTACTTGCAATCTTAGCATACGAGGTAGTTTTTCAAGAGGGGATAGAGCGTCTTTGGACTCTTTATTCTAGAATGTTTGTTGTGTCATAAAACACGCATCAACAGGTCCAAGGTTTGGGTACACTGGTATGGTAATTTTTTCCTTGGGTATGGTTGCAGGTTCGTGTATATATATAATTTTAAATTTATATAGATTTAAAATTCTAAAAACAGTAATAAGTAATACTTATAAATCCAATGTTCATAATTGCAATAAAAAAAATAATAAAATACGTAAATACCTCATAACTTGCAACAAAGAAAATACTCATGAATTGAAATCAAGCTCAACAATCTGCTCCTCTATTGCTTGCTGCTGTTCTGATTTTGCACTTAAATCAATTGTAAAAGTGTTTCTGTTAGTGCCTGCATCTTCACCTGCCAATTTCTCTGGCTTATGCTTGATGATCTGCTATTCTATAGCTTATTGTGGCTCAAAGTCCAATCTTTCTTCTTTTTGCAAAGACATGGGCCTAACAAGTTTTGGAATGGAAGGTCAACTTTCTATTTTTTGTGATGTTCTAGCTTGAACTGGATTTTGCATGCTACTTGGAAGCTGCAACCCTTGTCCCAACAACTCGATCATCCTATCTTGGTTCCTTGTCATGCTTAATAGCACCTTTGCCATTTTCTTTTGAATAAAATATGATATTTATTCTTTTGTCATGGGTCTTCCACTTCTCTCCATTTTCCACAGGCTGGCAAGATGTTAGCTCTGATACCACTGTAAAAGCCCCTGCACAGATAATAGACAAAAAACACTCCAGCAACAATTATACTTTTTTATATTTTTTATTATTATTTTACATACATTCAAAGGGAAGTCTAAAGTCTAATACAACTTGTTGGGTACTCCCAACTTACAAACTCTATACTAATTGATATGTACTGCTTTTGAGGGTTTCCATCCCCAAGATGATAGGTTCACACCTTAAGGTTTTGTCTCCAAAGCACCTTGTTGTAGCAATGCCACAAACATTGAAATGAGAGTTGAATTTCTGTAAATTTTTCGAGGGTGTCTTCTCATTTGCCTCATGTTCTATTTTATAGACCCAACTCTTAGCGATCCTCAATCATGGGAAGTCAGTCCACACTTAATTGAACAATCCTTTCCTCAAGTTCAGTGCTTAATTGAGTGGTCGTAGCTAAGCAGTTCTCCTTAATCGCTGATGATGTCTAGACTCTAAACAGTCAATTGGCAAAGTCACTCCTCAATCAACTTAGAAACCAAACAGTTAACTGACCACCTTATCTTAGTCCATCGCAGACCTAACAATCTGAGCACATGCCCATCTTATTTCAGTTCTAAGCATAGAACAGAAATTACAAAGACACCTATCTATGCTACTTCTTTGCTGACAGACCTGTCTGTCAAAATGGGGACATTACAAAGGCAAACAGAAACTGAATATCAGAAAACCCTAGCAGAGCTCATTTCCCTCCAACTTTGAAGTTATATTCCTCATGTTGTTTTTATGTTTCTTGCTCCATTGTTCATTTCTCAGAAGTTATTTAATTTCTAGAACTTAAGCAAGCTTAATAATTCTACAATAAAATGAATTAAAGCATATCTCTCAATCTACAGCAGTCAAAGTTAAATCAGTCATATAAGAGTTACATTAGTATATAAGATTGATTTACTGTACTGGAGGCATGAATTTGGATGTGTACATATCGTAATTTGAATGAAAGACTTGGATGGAAGCCCATATCCGTAACAAAAATCAATTTTCCACCATTATGTATGTTAGTTTTAGCAGTATATTGCATTGGATCAAACACATAAGTAGCTTTAAATCTGTGTCGATGATTTGCACATAGGAATATCCAAGTCAATTGTAGATCAGATATTAGGGAATATATATTTATCTATGAATCATTTGTAATTTTGTTCAGAAAAGAAAAAACTCTTCATAGACTTTTGGAACTTTCTAGCTTTTCCTGTCTAAGATACAACTAATATGCTTATCACTGACTTTCTCTATACAATGAAATATTCATTGGTCAAATCTGCAAGGAGAGTGAGGAAACCACATATTTTGAGATGCTCTTCTATCCTATGTTCTACATCGCTTTTGGTATGGGGAGACCAAGGAACTTGGAGACACATGTTGGGGATCGCAGGAGATGAGAGGTGTTTTTTGAAGACGATAGGGGATGACAATTAAAAAGGCAGGGTAAATTTAAAATTATAGGAAATTCCAAGTATCCATATGAGAAGGCATTCACTATATACATTATATGACCATATTACATAACATTAGAGCTGAATTGAGAATTCACATAAGAGTAAACATACAAATTAATGAAATTTCATTGTTTTCATTTGAGTTCTTATTGTCAATGTGCATATACAACAAAATGCGGAAAGGCTACAACTACAAAATGACAAAATGTAGAAAAATTAAAAAAACATTATACTATATAGCAACTAGATCCATTTTTACCATCCCTTATCATTGTTTGCTCCAAAATTTGAGTTTGAATTTGAGTCACTCCTCATATGAGGGATTGCCTCATCCATTGGATCCCCAATCAATCTCTCCTATGCCTCCTCATCAATTTGTGTGGCTTTTTTGAGATCAACATCCCAATGTGCAAATGGATTTTGGTGACATTGAATTGTCTTTTGATCTTGAAGTGGCAAGGCATTGTGCATGGTTGCTAACTTCTTCGCTCATTGAGAGGTAAGCTTATTCTTTTTGACCAACTTTATGAGGATAAATTCTTCTCTATATTAAAGGAATTGACAACTTTTTAAAGGAGGTGAGTGGCAAGCATCCTCAACTCTATTACATCCTTGCCATGCTATATCCACTATCTGAGGATCTATTTGAGCCAATGTTGTCTTATTTACTGTGGCCTCTAGTTTGTCGAATGCAAGACTTGAAAGATTGACAAAAACAATCCATTATTGTTGACATAAAGTTGTCTCTTAATGTTGTATGTCTTTTAAAGGGCTTTCATGAATCCTTCTTTCACTTTTTCATCATTAGAAGGAGGCATTCCAACAATGGGCTCGAGATGCTCCTCATATAATCCCAAATTAGGGTCCTTGCTATGAATTGCTTGTTTCATTTGGCCAAGCATGTTTTCAAATGTCTCGTTACTCCAAGACAAGGAGAGTTTGTATCAACATATCTAATCACTTGCAAAATGGGTGAGATCAAGGAGCAAACATATCTAAAAAAAACTAAAAAAAGAATAACATTCAAATGATAGAAAAAATGCAATTTTATTCAAAATTGAAAATTGAAAATACAAAAAAGAAATAATATACAAGTTACAAACATTAATAGTGTAACTTTTTTACCTCATATTGGACTACAAATCAAGGATCTCCTACTTCTCACTCTTTCCTTCAACTGTGTTCACCTTTGGCCATCTATTCTACTTTGCATTAAACATCATCAACTATATAGAGGCTTTTGCACCTCAATCATCCTCTCTAGCAAAATGAAGTAACTAACATATCTAGTTTCCACAGGTTTGAAGAATTCCTTAAAAAGAATCTTGAAGAGAGTAAGTGTGGTGGCTGGAAATAAAAATCTATATTTCTCTAGCTTCTACCACCAATGTCTTCCACCTTATTTATCTTCCCTCTGTCTTTCAATGTGTTGATCAACACATGAACCCAACACGGGGTCTAGATAAATGTGCTTGTAGGCATCCTCCATCATGCTACTTAACCTATAAATACATCTTGAATAGGTGACCATTTGTACAACATTTGAGAGCCCAACCTCCTCTATGGCCTCCCTCAATATCTAAAATTAGCACTACGTATTTTTGTGCTTCCTAGAAAATTGATAACTCTAAGAAAATAATAGCCAACCACACAACAAAATGATATTGATGAGTGGCCGATGTCTAATATTGTTCCACCCATCCATGATAATTGAGCAACCTCTCTTTAGCTAGGTTTGTTTCATATCATAGTTCCACGGGGATGCGTCCCCCCCCAAAAATGGAGTCGTTTCGGAGACAGGGATGTTTCTGAGACGCAGAGACGTTAGGGAAACATCCCCCCACCGTCCCCCCTGTTTCTTCGCCGCCTCCAAGATGTTTCTCTTTTGAGGGGACTTTTGGATGTCCCTGAGACTTCTAGGCGTCCCCCAAAATGTAGGAGACTTTCGAACGTCCCCCTTAAAATGCAATTAAAAATGTTTATTTTTTTAAAAAACAAAAGCTAAAATTTATAAATTTTAAATTTTAAAGTCTTTTTGAAAGCTTAAAAGGCTAAATCGAAATATTTTGACTTAATCTTTCAACGATACTTCATTTTGGCCGAGTGTTTACACTTTACACGAGTCCGAGGCTGAGTGTGGGCATCTAAAGACTGAAGCGATGATTGAATCCAAGTATGAGGGAGGGTTTTCAGCGTTGTTTTTGTTTCATTTTTTTATGCTTTGCTAGATGTCCATGCTCATCCAAAGCTCCCTGAGTTTTATGCAGTCGACAGGGATCGAACGAGTATTTTTCATTATGCAGCAAGCATGGGAAAGGGACTGTTAGAATGAATGCATCAAAGAGATGTCATCTTGAGGGATGCAATGAAGTGTAAGCAAGCACACACTAAATTGCATTCCACTAGATGACATCTCTTTGAGGCATTCAGAATTTCAATCTAGACTCTAACAGTCCCATGCCTTGACCATTTAAATTTTTAAATTTTTAATTTTTAATCGATACATTAACAGCCTATAGGCAGGAGGATGCTGGCAAAGGTTGTGGAATTTGGCTTTATGAATTATGATTATGAAATTCAAATTATGAAACATCTAGTTCTCGTTCCAATGTCTATTAAGTATATTTTCATTTTGTTTTTCATTTGTTTCAATGTTCACTAGTTCAATGAAATCTTTGCAATGTGTTTAAACTCTAAACTTTACTTATTCCTTAGGCTTATACAGTTATACGTCTTTTTATAACTAATTTTTCAAGTACTATATGTATTTCAGCACACCGCTCCCCCGCCGCCCCCTGCCGCCGTCCCCAAACTTAGACCCCCCCTGTCCTCGCATTCCTGAGACGCGTCCCCTGTCGTCTCCCCGTCCCCGTCTCCAAAACTCCCTTTGATTATTGTCTCTCAAGGAGGGTGGTGCATAGACTATGTTCTCCATGGTGTGCATATGAGGAAATCATGTTGTTTGTCTTTTTCAACATATTGATGAAGTAAGGAGAATATGCCACATGGAATGGGATGGCATGGGCATAAAAAAATTGGCAACTGAATGGTTTGCATCTTCCCATCATTTCACATCCAACATCCTTGTAACTGTCCCTTGCCTCTCACAAGTCTTCCTATTTCCTTTTGTAGAACTTCCAACATTGGTAACTATGGATGGCATAGCAAATTGTATAGATTCTAAAGGCATACCCTTAGATCTTGCTTTGCCCTCCATAAACAAACTAGACATATCCACCTTCTCAATTATGATTATATTTTCATAAATCTTAACCCTATTTCTAGGCATGTACAAAAGGAACTAGAAACCTTAATGTAGCTCCCTTTGAAATCCCTATTGCACGCATGGCACAACCAATATCTACTTCCCCTAGAATTTTTCTTTTTTCTGTTTGTCTAAAGCTGCCACGAATTGCAAAAGTGGCTTAGAGGCATTGACTGGGCCCTTTGTATAAGTTTTTATGATATGACTGTCCCACTTCACCTACTTCCACATTTTGAAGAACCTCTAAGTCCTCTTTGGTTTGCTTGTTCAAAGCCAACATCATCATCGCTACACCTGTCAGTTGTCACTGTTGCTTATGTTGTTTGAAAAATATCAGCAAGTGCAAACTGGAGAAAAAGCCGAAAAAAACTGCCTTAACTTTGAAGGATAAAGGCAAAAAACTGAAAAAAAAACATACTTACCGCAATGTTGCTGCTGCTTTTTTCTTCTCACTGCTGGAATACTGTTCACCTCTCCTCTCTGTGTTTTTGTACCACTCACAAATTTGACAAAACAACAAATAGAAAATGTGCCTTATGATTTTTTTGTCATGTTTTTGGTGCGAAGGTGCAGTGTTTAGGTTTTAGGGTTCTGAAAGGAGTGGAAAGGGGTGTGGGGGCCTAGTGGTCCCCTCCACCCCTTTCCCCCATCTGTTTTAATTTTGCTTTTAAAAAATAATTCTGGTTTAAAAAAAAATCAAGTTTGCTGTCCGTGGGATGGTCAAGGAATGTCTTTGACATCCCCAGATGGCTGAGTGCTGTTTCTGGGATGTTTCCAGGTGGACAGGTGGCATTGGGGATGGCCTGGGGATGTTTCTGATGCATCACTCCATCCCCAAAATGTTACAGTTACGGGTACTGCCTTAAAATCCAGAGGACGCATCCCTGTGTATCCCTGCCTATCCAGTCTATCTCTTTATTTCTCTGTTGTAAAAGATGAAAAGGTGCTTGAAGTTTTGAGAATCTTTCTGTGCTGACCATCTCTCTGGCACTCTTTTATGCCATGTGCAAACTTCTTCAATGATAAATTAACTGCAATATTTGTAACCCACAAAAGATACACTTGTTAGGTCAGGAGTTCACCTCCCTAAAACATCCACTTGTTTCTGGATTGATGTTTGCATGCATGCATACACACCCAAGCATTGTGTACATGACTGTTTCCTTCGTCACACTGTTATCATTTATGAGATAGTTTGTTGGTGTCTTGTTAAATGTGCCTTGTAGATTTTGGATTAAACAAACAATTCCATTTTTTATTGAATATTACAATATTCATCTCATTTATTATAGGACACAAAAATGTAGTTATTTTGAGTTTGCTTAAAATGCCTTGTCTTTGAGCTGAATAGGGAAGATTCAAGCACCTTTTTTGGTAGATTTTAGATCAAACAAATGATGTCATTTTTATTGGATAACATATTCATCTCATTTGTCTTAATCTAGTACATAAATTTGTAGTTATTTTGAGTTTGCTTAAACATTCCTTGTTTTTGAGCTAATTAGAAAAGATTGAAGCACTCTTTTTGGTAGATTTTAGACTAAGCAAACAATGTCATATTTTATTGGATATCAACATATTCATCTCATTTGCCTTAATTTAAGGACACAAATTTGTAGTTATTTTGAGTTCACTTAAAATGCCTCTTTGATGGTAACTTATTGTATCGCTGGGCTCTGGATGCTAGGAACTTGCAGGAATAATTAAACTTGCTGCCTACAATACATTCAGTCTATTTGAGTGCCGAAAAGTTGTCACTGGTTCTAAATCACTTGATCATGGAAATGGTAGGTTTTGACTTTTTCCTTAATTGAATCTGTAGATTATGGCTGGCCTGTTAACAGAATTCAGCAGGTTTGGTGAATTTGCAAATATAGAGAATTTTTCTGCAATTAATTTAATGGTGCAATTGGTCCCCTCCACAGAAGAATATATAGGTTTGGATGACAACAAATATATAGGAGATCTTCTTGCCGAGTTTAAAGCAGCCAAAGACCGAAGCAAGGGTGAAATATTGCATTGCAAGTTGTCATTCAAGAAACGATTGTTTCGGGAGTCTGATGATGCAATAACAGAACCTATGTTTGTGCAGTTGTCCTATGTTCAGGTATGTTGGCCCTATACGATTCTTAGACACTTTAATTTGTAGCCAAGTACCTACCAGTGTCATTTTGATTAGCCAAAATTTAAAATATGAAAATAGTCTTAGGATCTGTGCCATAAATTTCTTGACAATTTTTATATAGAAAGAATGGTCATGAATGCAGCTGCAACATGATTATATCTTGGGGAATTATCCTGTTGCGAGGGAGGATGCAGCACAGCTGGCTGCATTACAAATTCTTGCTGAAATTGGATTTGTCAGTAATCCAGACTCAAGCACGTAGGTTTCTTTTAAAATATGTTTGTTTTGCCCCTTGTACTGGGGTATTTGGTTCTGTCAACACTTTAACCTTTTTACTATATATTTCCCATAACAGTGAAGCATTTTGGTTGCTGTAAAGTGCTGCTCTTATTAATTCAAGATCTGCCAAGTTACTGAACTGCGTATCATGTCATATAATGCAGTGAATGGACTGCACTCTTAGAGAGATATTTACCCAGACAAATTGCTGTGACACGGGGAAAGCGTGACTGGGAAATGGATATTCTTACTCGTTACCAGTCCATGGTATGGTAAAATATATATATATATATATATATATATTTTTATAAACTCAACATTAATACATGGAAAAATCAAAGGATTATTTTGTTTTCTATTTAGACAATATGCTTTCCTAGAGGGATTGTAACATGGCTATTTTAAGCTGACTATATGCTAGGAGAATGGAATCATTGTTTCTAATTGTTGATTGCTGCTTTAAAGTGCTTAAACTTCTGGCATATGTTTGAAGTTTAGAAACAACATTACAAATGCCACATTCTGGTTTATGCATATTTTGATATTTTGAAGAGCAGATGGTTGTATATTTGTGCATTAAGCTTGGGAAGCCTGAGAGGGAATCGCTGAAAAGTTTTATGAGAAGGTGACTGAATATATGGCACAAAATGTGAGAAGCTGGAGAGAGTTATTGGCTTTAGTTGTTAGAGAATGTTTGGATTTCTTTGAAAGGAAAGGAATGTTTGTTTTTTTGTGTAGGCATATTGCTTGTCAGGGCATTTTGACATACCATTGAACCATGCTCACAGCATTACCAAATATCAGTCGCCTTTGCCTTTGTAAAGCTATCTTTTCTTCTGCATACAAATGTCTGCAATATTCATTTTCATCAATAGCATGCTATAGATAGTAAAAAGGGCCCAGCCATTCATTTGTGGCTAACAACGATCATATTGATCAAAAGCATAGGAATGTTCTGGAGGAGAAAAAGCCTAGTCCATAGAAAATCAAATGAATTATAGGAGGAAATGGTTTCTACTGCTACATGTAAATAACAACGATAGTGCAGTGGCAAGGATAAAGGTAAAAACTTGATAGCTCTGTTGGAACAGGTTGAAAAGGAGTATGATACAACTACTGGGAATAGGAAGCGAAGCCTCCAAGACTTATACAATACATATACGATATTTTTATAAATAGTAAACCCTGGTGGAGACATAAGAAAATCGGTATGGAAGATGAAACAAGTTCTTAGTCAGTTTAGCCTCTTGGTGTTCCACTATCAAGATTTGGCACCACCTATAGGTGTTGGTTGTAGGTTGTTCTGGAGCTTGCCTTGGGATAAATGCTTTACTGTGTGGGTGATTGATGAATTGGAGGCTTTGTCTAATTCTAAGAGATTCTAGAGCTCAGGATGCCTTCTTGATCAATCACTCCTGCTTGAGAAGCAATCACTTCCATTGTGGAGGAATGAAGTGAACCATTCTCGTTGGTGAATGATCTGATTCCTCATCCATGACGTGATTAACATCTGAAGGTACATTATATTTAAGTGCCATGTTCCTAAATGAATCACATAACAACAAATGCAGAAACTGAAACTATTGAATAAAAGAAAGAAAATATGAAAAAAATAGAAGCACTTGCTCATGTGTGATGGAATGCATTTTCAAATCTGCCTTTAGCACAAGGGTGCTTACACCAGGGCAGCTGCTTGTATTATTAGCATTAACAAAATAAGATTAAAGAGATATACCTTTTAGGGCATTTCTCACCATATACTCAATGGAGAAGGAAACCTTAACTAACCCTCGATTTACTCTTAACACATGACTTACTAGTCATTAATTGAGATAGACAAAACATTACTTAAATATTAAATAATAATCTGAAGACTGGGGACCATGACTAAGGGATAAAACAGAAATATAATAATATGTTGTGCTGTGGTACACTCTATGCCCTCCCCTTTGAAGAGCCTTGTACCCAAAGCTAGCAAAAGACAAAAGCTAGGAAAAGACAAAAAACTAGTAAAAGACAAATTGGGAGTTATGTTTGTACGTGTGAGAATAGAACCTGAACCACCAAGTGACAAAATATAACCAAACCAACACACCAAACAAGAATTATGAAAGAGAACAAGAGATTTAGGATTTTGTAGGCACCGTTTCCAATGTCATGCCATGTGAGGAGCCTTGTGAGCACTTTATGTCATGCCATGTAAGGAGCCTTGTGAGCACTTTTTCCATTGTCATGTCTCCATGAAAGCTTCATTTAGAAGTGCTATATCTTCTACGGATAATTTTCTATGCATTTGATATCTTGAACAAAGGGAAAATACAAAATGTGTTCCACATATCATGCCTTAAGAGGGAGAATACACACTATGTTCAATGTAACATGCCTTACAAGGGATAATACAAACAGAAATCCTGGTGACAGATGAAGAAGACAAGCTGGTTTTGGAACTAGAAGGTACAGTGGCAGAATAGGTAAAAGTACGCTGAAATAGGGCAGTCCATGTTGCTAAATTTGACAATACCTATGGTGCCATGGAGCATTGCTGTTCAATTTGACACTGTTCATTTATGCTTTGTTTTGTCAAATTCACCTTCTTGAATCTTTATGGGCCATTTTTACTCAGACTTGAAGCAATCTCACTTCCATTTTGTTTATTCTTCAAGCACCTTACCTCTCCAAACACCACCTTTTTCTCTTTCATCTGTATTTGCTTCCATCCTTGGTCTTTGTCACCTTTCTCTTCTTGGATGATGAGACATCTTTTCACCTGGCTATTTGTGATGATTCTAACACTTAGATTGTCTTTTCTGACACGTCTAAGGTTTACCCTTTTTGGTACAGCCCCTTTCTTTTGTTTAAACATTCTTTTAACTATTTAAATATTTTTTTGCTGGGGTTTTAAATTTTAGCTTGTAGGCTGTTGTTTCTTTAAGTCTAAATTATTGGATGGGGTATGTGGGTATGACTCGTTGTTACTGGGGGTGAGGCAGGGGTTTGTTTTGGGTTTGTCCGTACAAAAAACTATTAAAGTATTATTGTAATATTTAATGGTCATCTTAGCTTTTAGTTAGTCGGTGGTTTACTTTTAGTTAACTTAGTTTGCTTCAGTTAGCTTTTAGTATCTTTCCGTTATTTGCTTTAGTTAACGATTGTTTCTTTTTAGAAACATTGTCTTGTAATTCTTTATATAAGGAATTTTTCCTCTCCTTTGTAAATAATGAATATTGAATATCAATTATCATTTCATAGTATTAGAGCATAGGCTCATTTTTGGCGAATTTTTTGAGCAATAAAAATTCGTAGCTAATTACTTGAAGATTTTTTGAAAACTTTCAGAAATTTTATTTTCTGATTTTTTAAGGATAAAAATCGAGGATTTTTTGTGAACAGTTTTTTTGGAAATCGAAGGGTTTTTGAAGCCGATGTTTGAAGGGTTTGTTGTAGAAGATTTAGTGAAGGTTTTCAAGTAGATTTGAGGGTTTCTTTTGCAAGAGATTGCTGTTTTTTGAAGTGGTTTTCTGCGATTTTTTTTGGGCTGAGTTCGTGATTTGATCTGGGTGATCTTGAAGAGTATTTTTTGAAGAAATCTTGCTTTTTTAGAAATTTTTTGAAGATTTTTTTGAAAAAATCTTGCTTTGAAAAAATCTTGCTTTTTCAGAGTTTTTTTGAAGATATTTTTGAAAAAAATCTTGCTTTTTCAAAAGTTTTTTGAAGATTTTTTCTAAAAAATCTTGCGTATTTTGAGCCTCATTTTAGACGTTTTTTTAAAATTGTGGGAGTTGTGCTAGCTGATTGTCTAGGGCTTAGTGCTAGTTGATCACAAGCTTTACCTCGTTTTTTGTGCTTTTGGAAAATGGGAGGGATGGCATCTATGCAGTTTGACCAGGTGTCTACCTCTTATGCTTTGATGGCCAAACGACCAACAGATCATGTCAAATCATTTGCATGGTACATTGATTTTAGAGCCTCTCGGCATTTTACAATTAGGAGAGATTGGTTCACAGAGTATATGGCTTGCTCCGATTCCGTTATCTTTGGTGGTGGCCAATAGTATACAATTGTCGGCAAGGGCAACGTCCAAATCACATCTGGTGGGAGAAATTTAATATTTCTCAATGTATACTATGTGTTGGGCATGGAGCTTAATCTGCTCTTAATGAGTCAGATTATGCGACACAGTCCGAAGTTGGACATCATTTTTAGTTCACACAAGTGCCGAATTGTTGATAAGGAGTTCAAGCAAACTGTGGCAGTTGGGCTCGAGGATCATGGTTTGTATCGGTTGCTTGATACTGGAGATCCTTTGGATCATGCGTTGGTTGCAAGGAGTCCATTTATCAGCACTCTTTGGCATCAATGGTATGGGCATCTCAACATTGCCTACCTCTCTTAGTTGGCTTGAGAGAATTTGGTAGAAGGCTTACCTGAGATTTAGCAGCAGACACATGGTGTTTGCGGAGCTTTCCAAGCAAGGAAGCAACATCGTACTCCATTTTTAGATGGAAAGTCTTGGAGAGCATCCAAGGTTCTACAACTGGTTCATGCAGATGTTTGTGGACTAATGAATATTGCATCAGTCATTGGTGCTAGGTATTTCCTCTTGTTTGTTGACGATTTTAGTAGGAAAATGTGGGTGTATTTTCTCAAGGTAAAGTCACAAGTGTTTAATGAATTTCAGAAGTTTAAGGCATTAGTTGAGAAAGAGTCTAGATGTCAAATCATCACTCTTAGGTCAGATAATGGGGGTGAGTTCTGTTCCAACTAGTTCATCGACTTCTATGCTAAACACGGTATTAAGCGTCAGCTTACCACACCCTATACCCCTTAGCAAAATGGTGTTGTTCAGCGGAGAAATCGTACCATCACAAAAATGGCCTGTTGTATGTTGGAGAACAGGAATGTTCCAAAGAAGTTTTGGGCTGAGGCAATGTATACCGCAGTATACCTTCTTAATCGGTTTGCCACACAAGCCGTTAAGAAGATGACCCCAGAGGAAGCATGGTTTGGGAGGAGACCAAGAATCACTCATCTTAGAGTGTTTGGTTCAACTGTGTATGTTTGGATTCCAGATGCCAAGAGGACCAAGATGGAATTCAAGAGCTAGAAGTTGATGCTAATAGGATATAGTGGCAATCATAAGGCCTATCGATTGATTGATGTGGCCACTGATCGTTTGACATTCAGTAGGGATGTTGTGTTTGATGAGGGAGGCGGGCCCTTTTTGCTCTATTCTTCTATCAAGAGTCCTGACAATTAGCCTTTGAAGACCAAGGATTTGGGAGCTAAGCTTTCAGTAGCTCCACTTGTAGGGAGGGATTCTGATGATTCTGACTTTGTGGAATCTCCTAGGCAAGATCCTCTACCAGCAGGGAAGGACTCTGATGATTTTGACATTGTGGAATCTCCTAGGCAAGATTTTGTACTAGCAGATTTTCCTCAGGATAACCTGGATCAACAACCAGATGGTATTATTCCAAGCAGCCCAAGCCATGATGATGCTCATCCTGATTTGGAAGAAGATGCATCTCCTTCTTGCCCTAAGTGGTGGGCAAAGCTCATTGGTGATGTTCATGATTATAAAAATTATAAATATATACGTATTAGTCATGTATAAAGATTTAACGTCTTTGGATTTTATATAATAATATATTTCATAGTTTGAAGACTCACATTGACTTGGAAGTCCATTTCAAAAAAGTGTCAAGTCCAGTCTAAGTTTTGATTGGCACTAGCCCAAGTTTTTCACAAAATCGGTTGTCTTCCAAGTTTTTTTGTCAGACTTTGCTGTGGCCAAAAAATAAGACTCATATGCCCAGTTTCAATTTCTGCTCATTATTTTTGTTGTTTTCTTGCTGAGTTTTGCTGCAGTATTTGCATAGTCCCAAGTTAAGATTTTGGGCTGTTGAGTCCCTAGTCCAAGTCAAAATTTTGTCCTCTTGAGTCTGAGTTTTCCAACTATGATATATATTAACTAAAGACTATAAATTAAATAGGTTAAATAAATTAATAATATATTAAAGATTTGGTAATGCTATAAATTTAAATATATTTCAACCTAATCTTTAACCTATTATTAATAAATAGTTCATCAATATATAAATATGGTCAATATGAATACAGTGAAAGAAAGATATGTAGGTGCAGTGAGGTTAGCCAAAGGAAAATCTTGGCTTTGGTCCAAGCTTTAGAATGCCAAATCTTTTCCCAACAAAATGGTGAAGAGCCAATAGAAGGAAGAAGCAAACTATATCCCTCTTTGACAAAGTAGATCTTGTATCTTCTTGATTCCACCCAAAAAGATCTTCATCTCTACTACAAATAGGATTGAAATTTTGTAGACGACTTTTGAGATGAATTCTAGCTTTGTTAGGAATTGTAAGAGATTGAGGAATAACTTTCCACATTCTAGAAAATCTAAACACTTCCCTCTTTTCCTTGTAATAGTCCTTCACCTTAGTGCCCCTAGAATTCTTAAGTAAGGCCACCAAACAATGAAGGATTGGATCATCTTTGAGGGGCTTACCAAGAATCCAATTATCTTCTTAGGACGAGGTACTTTTGCCATTTTGAATAATCGAAAAGCCATTTTGATTGATCAAATAGCTTCTTTTGTTCCCAAATCATTGAGCCACGTGGGAGATCATCCCTTTGAAGAAACCAAAGTGGGTTGTCACCAAATATATACTTGTCTTGAAGAACTTTGACCTAGGAGGCATTCCTGCCAATGATGAATCTCCAAACTAGTTTAGCAAGAAGAAATTGGCTGAATAAGCTAGTATCCTTGAGGCCAAAATACACTCAACTCTTGCCTTTACATATCACACTCCAAGAGACAAGGGAATTTTTGAATTGATCATAGTGCCCCTCTAGAGAAAATTCCACATGGCTGTAGTGACTTTAGATACGATGCTTTTGAGGGAAAGCATAAGGAGAAATCTACTAGTAGGAATAGCTTGGAAAATTAGTTTTAAAAGAACCACAAGTCTAGCTAAAGAGAGCCATCTCCCCTTCCATTCGTCAAGGATTTGACTAATTCTTTTTAATATAGGAGACCATAGCTGCTTCTTGTTTCTTCTCAAGAATAGGGGAAAACCTTGGTAAGAATCTAGAAGGCCTCCTTTCCCAAAGGACATGCATTTGGAAAAAAGTCGTGCTCCCAATTATTCATATTAGGATTTGTCTCTCTTAACTTTTTGACTTGAAGCTTGCTCATTGTTTTGAGGATATCTTTGATAACTCTGCATTCTTTGATAAAATGTGCAACAAAGAGCATGGTATTATCTGCAAATTATTGATGAATAAAGGCTATCCCTATAAAATAACCCTGTAATATGGAACCTCTCATCTTTAGAGAGCCTATATACTTGGCCAATGATTCCACCATAATAGTGAAAAGATAAGGAGCGAGTGGGTCACCTTTTCTTAGGCCATGAGAAGTAGGGAATAAACCTTTTGTAGAGCCATTGACTTGAATAGAAACCTTTGAACCAAGCTTTCCAATCAAAGCTAAACTCAAACTTCTTGAAAATTTGATCTAGAAAATACTAGTTAGCTCTATCATAAGCTTTAGAAATATCCAATTTGAGGAGCATTGCTTTTCTCTTGCTTGTAAAGAATGAATCAGTTCATGAATAAAAACAAATCACATATCCCATTTGTGATTTGTTTCCCTTTCACAAATCCCCCTTGCTCCTATAATATAATCTATTAGCAATCACTTTACAGGTGATTTTGTATATTCTATTTCTTTGTGCAATAGGCTGAAAATCTTCAACCTTTACAACTTCCTCTTTGGAAAAAGAGAGGCAAAAAACCATTTGGTCAAGGAGCCCTATCCCCAACCATATAAAAGAGAGCAACCCAAACTTCTTCTTAGGAGATATCATGAATGAGCATCTCATTCTCTGATTGACTAATTAAGGATTTGGCGAAGGAAGAGTTCTTGCTTGTTGGCTTTGTCCTCATTATCTAATGAAAGCATTTTCTCTTAGGAGGAGGCCAAAGAGGACTTGAGAATTTGAGGATCCTCAGTGATGTTCCCATTTTCCATCTAGATATTGGGAACGTGGTTTCTTTGTCTCCTTATGTTGCAAGCTAGATGAAAAAACTTAGTAGTCTTATCTCCCTCCCGGAGCCATTTTATTCTAGATTTTTGTGTCTAGAAAATCTCCACATAAATATTATCAAGTTGGGAAGAGACTTCCTTGTCTTCAACTATGAGGGCCTCCATATTATAATTTTTAGGAGGGATTGAATCTCAACCATTCCATTCTCTGGATTAGTCCTCTAGAATAGAATTTTGAAATCTTGATGATTCCATTCTTTGATTTTGAGTTTGATTTGAGTTTGAGAGCTTTCAAATTTTTACCAAAGACATACATTTTTGTCGCGGAGTAATCATTATGAATTGTCCATAAGGTAGAAACCACTTGATCAAAATCAAGGTGAGTCAACCACATTTTCTCTAGTTTAAAATGAATTCTTCTAGGGAAATTATCATAATCAATGGTCAAGAAGATTGACCAATGCTTAGAGCCAACTTTCTTCAAGACTATTGAATTACAAGTAAATTTGTCGTCCAACCTCATAGTAGAAGCCAAGAATTTGTCAGTCCTGGCTAGGATTTGATCTCTTCCTTCCTTTTCTTGTATTGGTCTAGGTGAACAAACCTTTCTTAGGTTGAATATCCCACAGGGTAGAATCTTTGAGTAGACTGAGTAGCCCTTCCTTATTAGGATGTGAAGGAGATCCACCTTGCTTTTAAGAGGAATCAAGTCTAGCATTGAAAATCTCACAATAATCTACTTAGCTTCTTCATCCATTCCCAACATATCTTTGATTTGGCCTGAACCAATCTTGCCTTGGGTGGATCATGGTCTATAGATATTAATGAGGGAGAAACACAAGTTAGAGGCTGGAGCATGAACTGATCCAACAAGCCAATAACTGGAGGAGAGCATTTTCTAAACATTGAATTCCTGCATATTCTAGATAATGGCTAAGCCACCAGTTGATCCTTTGACAAATTTCTGCACAAATCCCCATTTTCGATGAAAGAGGGACACATCTTGGAAATCTTCATTTGAGTTGATCTTGGTTTCCTGGATTAATAAGATATCTGGATTAAATATCTCCAAGAATCTTTGGAGAAGCCTTTTCTAGCTATGAGATATCTGGATTTGAGTTGATCATAGTGCTCACCAAGCTGTTTTCTAGCCGAGATTGGTTCCCAGCAACAGTATCCGCTAGAGCTGCAGCTTGTAAGGCATTATATCTGTTAGGTTTCCCCAACTTAGATTGTCCATAGTCTCCTTTTCTTTTTTGAGGTTGCTTATGGCTGGTAGCTTTAATTGAACACTCTGGTTTTGAACTTGATCCTTTATGAAGGTCTAAGGGGTGGCGCAAATTTGTTTGATCCTTACTATTAATGGTATACATAGGGGGACTGAGCCTATTATCGATATTCTCCAGATCTAGAGTCTTTTCTAGCTTCTTGTTCATCAACCAACTTTTCCAGATCACCTTTGAATTTGTTGGCCTTTAACAAATCCTCTTGACCCTTCAGATTCACTCATGAATTGTGTCTCCTTGACTGTCTCCACTCCTCGTGGGAAGACATTTTGTGTTCAATGGCATTTTTTATTTTATGATTAAGATCCCTTGTTCTTGACAGTATTCTTCTTTCTGGGTTTAATAAAACCACCCAGATCTTTCTCAGAATATTCTTGAACCTTTTAAGTCTGCAATTTCCCTTGAAGATTTGGGCATTCTTTGATAAGATGCCCATATTTGATATTTGTGATAACCACGACATGTGAATGGCAGGATTTTATAATCTAAAGCTTCAATCAATGCCACCTCTCCAACCTTCAAGGTAATACTTTTTAGAAGAGGGATGGTGTGATCCATCTCCATACCAATTTTGGTATAAACTGAAAGACACTCATGATGAAATGGCCTCAAGATGTCAATAGCTGACCCAAAGATTTTGCAATTGTTTCAAAAACATACAGGGCATACATGCAAATCCACACTGATGCCATTGTGGGCATTTCCTCAGAGGGATTGAAACCCACATGCCAATGTTTCATGAAGAGACCAACATTTTGAAAAAATGGGTCCACTGCTAAAGACTGCATTGCTGTCAGATTCATTAATAAATATAGCAATAAAATACCCTAGGGCACAATCATGTAACTCAGAATCTCCATTAGTTTTCTACTTCTTTTGAGCCCACAAGTATAGGTCTTTGAGAGATAATTTCATGCCGAGATATCTGCAGATCAGGCTTTTACCATGCAGGGTAGACACATTCTTTCGAAATTCTTAGACATCAATGTCATTGATTGGAGAATCCTCCAAAGTTGGCGTGCAATGATTTGAGCTATTTCTTGGTTGGTCAATCTTGTGCTTAGCACTGGCCACCAACAATGTATTGATTTCTATATCACATCACCTTTCTGAAAGAATGAGTGGGGATAGATCCCTTCCCCTTGGATCCATTGAGGGTAAATCAGAAGAAGGGGAAAAACAAGCACTAGGAGTGCTGTAGAGATAAGATAGAAGCTAAAACTCAAAAAATTCTAGCAAAGCATACTTTTTCACACTTGGCTTAAAAATATTCTTTGTGTTCTTTAATTTACTACAAAAAAGGAAGAGAAAGGAAGACAAGTAGTTTAGTAGCATAAACTACTTTCAAGCAATTAATACAAGTCTTGTTATCAAATATTGATTTTACTTTATTTTTAATATATTTAGTTATAGTGTACCTATGCTGTACCTAGCATTATTGGTTATCTTTGCTACCTGAGTCTCGTTGGTTCTTGAAACCTCAGTTTCAAGATACAGACTTGATGGCCTCTTTTGGCTTCAGACAATCACGTCAAAAAAGGTGTTGCTAATTTAATAAAATTAAAAATATTATTTTGAAATCTCATTTTGCTGGCAGTGGAGATTCTCTTCCAAAAACATTCCAACTTGCCAGACACTTGTGGTCCTGTTCATCAAGCGAGAAATAAAAGATTATTATGACCCTTTAGTAGAAAGGGAAATAAAAATCAAAAGTTATATTTAACTACCTTGAGTTAAAGGAGGAGTGGAAGGGAAATGTTTAATTTCTTTTGGAAAAGGTTTTGATTTTTTTGTGAAAACCTAGTCCTGGGAGAAAAAGGAAAAATAACTAATTAATTAATTAAACTCAATGAATGTATGCATTGGTTGAAAGTTACCCTCGGGAAAATTATTTAAACTGTGTGAGAGGCTTGGAAATGGATTTAGACAACTCTGATAAAATAGTGGAAGGCAGGTGGTGTGCATTGGAGAAGGGTCAGTGTATAGAGTACACCTTGGATGGTTCTTGGACAGGGCACTGAAATAATTTAATTTGATTATTGATTCCTCTTGGATTGGGGCTGTAGACTAAGGCGCCTTGCCACAAATCTTCCAGAGGGTGTGAAGCCATTTCCAGGGTCATCTCAGACAAGTATTGTTTAATCTTTTGATATCAATATAATTAACAATCGATAATTGAATATATTTATTCATGTGGTTTTAAATATTTGAATCATTTATTTTGGATATTTGAAAATGTTTTTATCCAAATGCAGTTAAATCTTTGCTAAATAGATTGAATACTTAATGTTTATAATAATATTTTTTAAGGATATTTGTTTATTTTAGAACTTTCGGAAATATACACCTTATAATTTGTGAGAACGTTTGACTTCTTTTATCTAATTCTGCTCAGGGCTCCAGTTCTTGAAAAAATGGCAGTCTTAAAAGTACACCCAAAACTATCATTAAACAAGTATCATTTTATGATCATTTTTATTTCTTGATATTATTGTAGTTGCTTCCTTGATCATTTTGTAAAGAAAATCCCTTTTTTGATTTGATAAGGCTTTTTTTATTTAAGTGGTAAACTGGCTACATAAAAGCAATAGCTCCTGTAGTCTGTGGGTATTGATTGCTAAAATATCTGCAGATATGAATGTTTATTATCACAACAGGAAGTTAATTTATGGATTTACATCTGAACTACAATAGTGTTGAAGTAAACATATATTTATTGAAAAGAAAGAGGTGGGAATGAGTAGCTAATTTTGTCTGTTAAATTTAATCAGGTGATGAGCTAGAATGTAAAATCTGGGAAATATTGAAGTAGCCTGGAAAAAACATATTTGGCATGTGTGAACTTTTGTGTGTATGGACTCTTAAGTTTCTCAGTTGTTTCATTTTTCTAATTGCATATAAGGCCAATGGCTCTCTAGTTTGGACAGTGACACATGAAATTGCAATGAAGATTTCAATTTCTATTTTTCTGGTTGGATCAAATTAGAAGGTGTTCTTGACATGTTTGTGATAGTGAATGAGTTGCTAGGGGTGTATGCAATTCTAGCAGTTATGATTCTAACATGAGCAAGGTTCCTGAAATATTGGCGATGTTGGTGTACTAGGAACATCTGTCCAAGGATGATTCGAGACAGCAGCTTCTACGTATTTTAAGATCACTTCCTTATGGGAACTCTGTCTTTTTCGGTGTTCGGAAAATTGAAGATCCTATTGGACTTCTACCAGGACGGATCATTTTGGGCATTAATAAGCGTGGGGTAAGTTCTGATACTAATAACATTTGCTTCTTTGTACATAATTTTTTCATAAATCTTGATTGGATTGTTTAGTCATAGGGTTTTTTCTTCTCATAATGAGCAGGTTCATTTCTTTCGTCCAGTCCCAAAGGAGTATCTACATTCTGCTGAATTGAGAGATATTATGCAGTTTGGTAGTAGTAACACAGCAGTCTTTTTCAAGATGCGAGTTGCAGGAGTTCTTCACATATTTCAGTTTGAAACTAAGCAGGTTGTTGGAAGATCTCTTTCTTAATAATGTCTTCCTAGGACTTTCTGATCCCGCAAAGAATGGATGGTTAATGCTATGTTGATAATCTAGAATCAGCTTTTGAAGCCTCTAGATCTAAGGTTTATTTCAACAATGAAATTATTTTCCATTCAAGCTTGTGCATTCTCTATTACTTTGCAGGGGGAAGAGATATGTGTGGCTCTCCAGACACACATAAATGATGTGATGTTGCGGAGATATTCAAAGACACGCTCTGTTGCTAATGGTTCTGTGCAAGGGGATTCAACACAGAATATAAAGCCTCCTGGCCTTGAAATATATGAAAAGCGTGTACAAGAGATGTCAAAAATTATAGAAGAAACCCAAAGAAAGACAGATCAGGTATGTGTGTTGGATTCTTTATTTAATCTTATATTGCTTTAACTTGCTAGCAAGGAACAACACTTTTATATTCAATCTCATTTTGCTTTTCAGCTTTTGGAAGAGCTTCGTGGAAAGGAAAAAAGAGAGATGGAACTCCAAGATGAACTAGAAGGCTTAAAAGATTCCTTACAATCAGAGAGGCGAGCCCTGTCTGAAGTTGTTCTAGACCGTGACAAGTACAGAACACTACATGCTGAAAAAGAATCTGCTCTGCAGGTTTCTATAATGTTTTCTTACTTGATGTGTTGAAATGGTTAATCTGCTTACGTTTTAAGCATGGAACATTTTTTTTTCTATTTACTTTTCAAAGGACCTGCCTATATCTTTCTGACTGCCTTTGGAACTTCTCACATGTTGTAGATGGCAATTTCTAGTAGAAATTCTGAGCGTGATGGAAATGATTTAGAGAATACTCCTAGAAATGATTCATGGGCCTTATCTGGTAAAAGGGACAGAGATCTTCCTTTCAGTGATAAAGGAAGAGCCTCACAAAATGAAAACCTTGATTTACAGGTAATCAACATTCTAAGAGTTGTGTTCCAGACATCTATACTCTTCCAATGTGCAAAGATTTGTTTAGAAGCTTGTTATAGAGGGTGGTTTTTGAGGTACTGTTTTCAAGTGTCATGTTCATTTCTATTAGGCACAGATAAAGGAACTACGTCAAGAACTGAAAGCTCGGGCAGACGCACTTCATTCAACTGAAGAGCTATGCAAGAAACTGTCCAATGAAAAACAGTTACTTGAGCAAAAAGTTTTCCGTCTTGAAAAGAAAAAAACAAGCGAGGTAATAATCTTCTACAATATAATGAAAAGGATAGTTCTTGTTTGATTACTCTTTCAAAGTTAAGTCTTACTTTGGCTATTTCTATGCATCAATGGCTCTAGTGCCTTTCCTTACATTTATGAGTCGGGACTTGAGATTTCTGCAAAATTTTGTATTCTATACCAATCTTCCTTTTCCAAGTAAAACTTTGTTTGATTGTTTTGTTGAATAAGATTGTACTCTTAAATATTCGTAGCTGAATGTAATCAATACTCGTAGAGGGACTAACCAAACTATCATTATAATTTAAAAAGAATTCCAAATTAATGAAAGGGTGTTGAGTTAATTCAGGCACAGAGCTTAGAGAAGAACTTTGAACGAGAACGCGATACACTTAGAGCACGAGTTGCTGAATTGGAAAAAACACTTACAGAGAGGACACAAGAATTGAGTGTTGCAGAGTCTACGTTAGCAATGAGAGCTTCTGAATTGGATGCGTTGCAAGGCAGCTTAAAGGAGCTAGATGATTTACGGGAAATGAAAGAGGTATAGTAGAATATGAGTATTTCAAACTCTTCTTCATAAATAATGAGGCATCTACAACATGAAATTAAAATATGACATATAACAGTCTTGGATGTTGAAGAAAGTTCCCCAAGTTAATTTATATGGTATGGAGTTAATCTAATTTTTAGGGTGTCCAAAAATATATCTCTTTGGAATTTAAACAGTTAATGTCAAAGCCTGTCAATTTTTTGTCTCTTCAAGAAATGACAGAAGTAGACAGGTCTTCTTCTATTGAGTGACAATTTGTTTTAATCAATTTGGTTTCCATTATATGTGAACAAACTCTTCCTTGGTATAGGACATTGATAGGAAGAATGAACAAACTGCTGCAATTCTGAAGAAGCAAGCAAATCAGTTGGTTGAGATTGAAGCTCTTTACAAGTCAGAGCAAGTTCTTAGAAAGAGATACTTCAACATGATGGAAGGTCTGCATATGCACACTTTGAAATTGTTGGTTATGATTGTTGGTATTATTTTTGTGTCTCATAATTTTGGCTCAATGTGAAGTCACGCATCATATTTTAATTGTTGTGTCAATGCAAGGTAAGTTTACTATCACATTGCTTATAAGTGTTTGCTTTCCATTGGTCTGTCAAAATTCCTTTTAGATATGAAAGGTAAGATCAGAGTTTATTGTCGCTGGCGGCCACTTAGTGAGAAAGAAATGTTAGAGAAACAGAGAAATGTTATTGTGGCTCCAGATGAGTTTACAGTAGAGCACCCATGGAAGGATGACAAGCCAAAGCAACATCAGTTTGACCATGTTTTTGATGGTAATGCCACTCAAGAAGAAATTTTTGAGGATACAAGGGTAAGTCAGGCTTGCTAATAGTTTCTGAAATCTACAAACTTTGTGCTTAGGAAAAATTCTCTTTTTATGTACATAATTTTGGCTAGTCATAAAATTATAAAGTATGTGTTGTTTGGATTATTCTAATGACTTTGTTTACATTTGGGCAGTACTTGGTACAATCGGCTGTTGATGGATATAATGTTTGCATATTTGCATATGGGCAAACTGGTTCGGGGAAAACCTTCACTGTTTATGGTTCAGATAGAAATCCAGGTCTTACTCCAAGGGCAACTGGGGAGCTCTTTAAAATTCTGAGACGCGACAGTAACAAGTTCTCCTTCTCATTGAAGGTACATTGCATTCTGCCTGATTTTTAATATCAATCGCTCATACATAATTTGCAACTTATTTTTGGCATATTCTGTAAGCTTTAGGGTGGAATCTCATTTTCCCAAGTTCTTTCTTGGTTGAGCTTTTGGCACATTGGATTGTATGATGCTGTTATAAGAAATTGAAATCTGTTTTGAGTTGCCTCTGATTGCTGTTTGAAATTTGGAGTATTTGACAACATGCAAAAATGGCAGTTGCCTTTGTGTTTTGTTATTCTGTTAAAAATCAGATTTATATTGGTGATAATTTGATAAAGATTTATTGCATTTGGCATGGTGTTATAAGAAATTGAAAGCTTTTTTGGGATGTCTCTGATTGCTGTTTGAAATTTGGAGTATTTGACAACATGCAAAAATGGCAGTTGCCTTTGCGTTTTGTTATTCTGTTAAAAAAAAGATTTATATTGGCGATAATTTGATAAATATTTATTGCATTTGGCATAGATATTACTTTTAGCAAAACTTAAATTGCTTGCATCATATACTTCTTTTGAGACTTTTAGTTGTTATAAATGGGATTGTGCACCAGTTCATTCTATACCATAATTTCTGTTGACTATTCAATTTGATTGCACTCAAATATTCATTATTCTTATGGATTGTTCTCCTCTATCTTGCATAAATACTTGTACTTCTTTGTTTGTACACACGTTGTGCATACGTAATGTGTAATTCTATGGCAAATATAATTGATAAGTTTTGAACTTTTGTGTATATTTAAAGTTGATTTGATGTGGAATGTGATATAATAAAAATTCCCTTAAAATTTGCCATTTTTAATGATTTTTTAAATATACTTAGGTTTTAGTCAGGTTTTTAAGTGTGTCCAGGTTTGAACAAAAATTGGCTTGTGTAATTTTTGTTGAGTAGTGTCAATATTGAGTGTGAAATATGGCGATTGTCAAGCCTTCTATATCTATGTTGCTGGTTTGGGATTAGGATTCAGGTTTGGCAGTTTTTAGAATTTTTCCCCTGGGTTTTGTACTGCTGGGTTCAGCCATACAAATTTCATTAAAATAACCATAATTTGCACAAAATGTACAAAATTGAATATAGAATTGATAATTAATAAATTATTAATTATTAATAGATAATGCAATCCCACTTGTCAAATAATAAATGTTAAAGATTAACCAAAATGGTTTATAATATATATCATGGTAGTATCATTGGAATTGGGAATGACTTGGCAAACCAAAGTATAATAGAATTCGATTAATTGAGTTTTCTTCTGAAAGAGCTGAGAGGAAAAAAGCTGCTTTTCATATCTGGTGCAGTCAAAAACAATTTTTATTTTCATATCATGGGGTCAAGTGTCTAAAAAAATGCACTTTCAGGGTTAGTTAAATTTTGTTTTTAAACCTGTTTTCTTTTCTTTTGAAGTTTCCATTGTCCTTCCCAGGCTTACCCTGGGAATGGCTAGGCCTGGGCCAGATCCTGTCTGGATCCAAGCCAGATCTAATTAGGGGTCATTACCCGAGTCAGACTGGTCTTGGCTCAGCACAGGTTCTTGGGGAACTCAGCATCACAGTTCTATATCTCTATGATCGTTTGAGATTGAAAATAGAACTTGTAGCATATAATTGAAATGAACTTTTTGGTCGGACTCTGTCTGGACCCAAGTTGGATCCAAACTGGAACCAAAATCTGGTCCAGACAGGTCTGGGTTCAACAGGGGTTCCTGCGAACCCGGTATCATAGTTCCATATCTTTATTGATCATTCGAGATTGAGAATAAAACCTGTAGCAAATAATTGCAATTATAATTTTTTGGTTGGTAAATTACTCCTGCAGGGTGTCCTTCAGATTAGATGCCATGAGCGAGGAGTATTTCTTCTGCCAAATCTACCTAGGAATTGCATTTGAATTTATCTATTGGGTTGTTCCACATGGGAGTGGATATGGTAGTTTACTTTATTAAACACTTGTACATATAACTATATAAGCATATAACATATTTCTTGGGGATTATAACATTGATGTCCACAACAATGTCCGGATGATTTACCACTTGAACTGTTTTCTTTTGACAATCAAACAATTGCAATGGTGGTAAAATTTAATTTGTAAAATATTATTTTAAGTAATTTTATTGGTAACACAACTGTGGCTAAAAAGCATAAATTATAAATTTACACGTGTATTAAATTCTATAATTTGTAAATTTTGAGAGTACATTTTTAGGGAATCAGCATTAAATGAGATGCCAACTTTATCAAACCGGCTCACAATGAAATATCTTCCACTAACATCTGGAAATGCCTTTCCAAGAAACTGGTAAAAAGCTTTTGCAAATTTTGGACTGGCAACTTCAATTTTTAGTTACCAAATTCTGAAAAATTAAATTGTTTTTGTCTTTGAGATTTGGTTCATCCTTTATCCTTTGAATTTCTGCTGCTGCTGTCACATGCCCAAATGGCTCTACTTGTTTGACAGTCCTATATGACTGATGTTAGCTTACTGACCAATTGGTTGGACGATCGGCCTGTTGTACATCTGTTGTATTAAGTAATAGAAGACATGTTTTTCTTTATTTGCCTACAACTTGTTCTTCATTTTTCTTAAAACAAAAATTGTATTTTTCTTGGTTTGTTTTTTCTATTTTATGTAGACCAGAATTAGCTTTATTTTTTTGCAAATTTTGGACTGGCAACTTCAATTTTTAGTTACCAAATTCTGAAAAATTAAATTGTTTTTGTCTTTGAGATTTGGTTCATTCTTTATCCTTTGAATTTCTGCTGCTGCTGTCACATGCCCAAATGGCTCTACTTGTTTGACAGTCCTATATGACTGATGTTAGCTTACTGACCAATTGGTTGGACGATCGGCCTGTTGTACATCTGTTGTATTAAGTAATAGAAGACATGTTTTTCTTTATTTGCCTACAACTTGTTCTTCATTTTTCTTATAACAAAAATTGTATTTTTCTTGGTTTCTTTTTTCTATTTTATGTAGACCAGAATTAGCTTTATTTTTTTTGACAATTATAATTTCAGATTTTACTTTAGTTGTTCATTGTAATGACATTCTACAAAAACCCAATGCATACAAGGAGCACCATGACAAGCACTGGGTGCCACACATTGTCTGGTAATAAAGTTTGGTTACTTAGACATAAAGAGAGACTCAAAGGTCTTTGGACTATCACCAAGCAGTGCACTTAGGGTAGCCTAACCACTTAGTCCCATTTCCAAAATGAGTTCATATAAAAAATTGAAGCAATATGATGATGTTATGCCCCCACCAAGGTGGCCATTTAAACTGTCTGACAGCATTTCCAACAAAACACCGAGTTAGGCCACTTGGATCTGGCACCAACCTGTCAGTTATGGTTGGAAAATGAAGCATCTCATCTTCCACTGGTGTCTCTCTATTTTCTATTGCATATGATTAAATAGATATGTACAGCCCGATGGTGCAAAATCCGAGAGAGGGTTATAGCTTTTAGTTTTGGATCTTTTCTCAGAGATTTCCCATAATGTACTTATCACATGAATAGATTTCTGGTTCAGTCTTTGCAATGAACTACTCTTTCTGTTTGTTGAATGCTTTCATTCTCCCTTTTGTTGTTCTCTCCATTATTATATTTAGCAGTTAGTGTGTTGTCCACCTTATTGCTTCAAGAATGTGCATCACATACCTGAATTAAGGCATAAACAAAGAGAGGAACTTCAAAACTCAGACTATGAATATTTTTCCCATAAATATCTGTTCTGTATTTGCTTGCAAAATGTGATTTTTGAGATCCTTCTTAAGGTATTATAACATTAAAAGGTTTTGTGTCATTCACTGTCTCTGGGTTTTATTGGTGGACCAATGCTATATTATTTGTAATCACATGAATAGATTTCTGGTTCAGTCTTTGCAATGAACTACTCTTTCTGTTTGTTGAATGCTTTCATTCTCCCTTTTGTTGTTCTCTCCATTATTATATTTAGCAGTTAGTGTGTTGTCCACCTTATTGCTTCAAGAATGTGCATCGCATACCTGAATTAAGGCATAAACAAAGAGAGGAACTTCAAACTCAGACTATGAATATTTTTCCCATAAATATCTGTTCTGTATTTGCTTGCAAAATGTGATTTTTGAGATCCTTCTTAAGGTATTATAACATTAAAAGGTTTTGTGTCATTCACTGTCTCTGGGTTTTATTGGTGGACCAATGCTATATTATTTGTAATCTTTTATTGCTGGATCAATGCTCTATAATCTGTATTGTTTCTATTGGTAGAACAATGTCTGGTTTGACATAGAGGAAATGCTATTGTCAATTTTGCAGGCGTATATGGTGGAGTTGTATCAGGACACACTTATAGATCTACTTTTGCCAAAAAATGCAAAGCGAATGAAACTTGAAATCAAGAAAGACATGAAGGTAATTATTCTATTTAATAATTATTGTTATTAAAGCATTTTTTTTCAATTCCTGCTTTATTTGACAAGCCTCCAAACATGTGTTGAGATAGTTGTCAATATCCTTCGAAGTACATACTTTGCTTTGTTTTTAGTCTAATGCATATATACCAAGAAATCATTTATTTTGACATATTGGAAGCTAAATCAGCTGCCCAATTTAAAAACAGATTGATGTTAATTATGTCATAATATTTGTAGGGGATGGTAATGGTGGAGAATATTACTGTTGTATCTATATCTACAAATGAAGAGCTTGAAGCTATTGTGTCTAAAGGGATAGAAAGGCGACACACTTCTGGAACTCAAATGAATACAGAAAGTTCAAGATCACACTTGATACTTTCTATCATAATAGAGAGCACGAATCTTCAAACTCAGGTCCAAGTCAAAGGAAAGGTATTTGTTTTGATTTTTCTCAGTTCAATTTATTTGACAATTTTTTAGTAGTAGAGAGAGGTCTGAGAGCTTCGAGAGAAACTGTACAGGCTTAAGGAATTGATATTTTCTTCAGTAATAAAGATACAAAGGCACTGTGGACTGGGGTTTGAGGGTCCTATTTATATATTCCAGAGATCCCTGCTACTGATTTAGTATTTAGAAGTCATGACGGATGCTTAGGCAGGTTTCTTTAACATTACTCTGTTGTACTCATTTATGTTGGGTCCTATTGGGTAAAATATCTAGAAATTCTCTGCATGTTAAAAGCCAGTATGCTAAATTCATAATGTGTAGGAGTTTCTTCCTTGTGAGCTTTTTTCTTTGGGTCCTGTACCGAGATTTTCTGCTTTGAACGTCAAGACCTTTGAACCCTTTATCAGTAGCAATGGTGAATTTCCTCTTAAATTTAGGTGATTGGCTAGTTACTAATCTAAACATTTAATGGTGCAGCTAAGTTTTGTTGATCTTGCTGGATCTGAGAGGGTAAAGAAATCAGGATCAACTGGGAATCAACTGAAAGAGGCTCAAAGTATAAACAAGTCTCTTTCAGCTCTGGGTGATGTAATTAGTGCACTGGCTTCTGAAGGGCAACATATACCATACAGGAATCACAAGCTCACCATGCTCATGAGTGATTCGCTTGGTGGAAATGCAAAGACCTTGATGTTCGTAAACATATCTCCAGCAGAATCTAATCTGGATGAGACCCATAATTCACTTACGTAAGTCATTTCTGACTCCACAAATACAAAAGCTTGCATCTTATTTTTAAATGTATGATTCACTAATATGATAATTTCTTGCTTTGGGATAGCTATGCAACTCGAGTACGTTCAATTATAAATGATGCAAGCAAAAATGTCACCCCCAAAGAAGTTGCCAGGCTAAAGAAACTAGTAACTTATTGGAAGGAGCAGGCAGGTAAAAGGGCAGATGAAGAGGATTTAGAAGATATTACCGAGGAGCGTGGTACCAGAGATAAGAATGATGGACGTCCATAGACATATCATAAACTTTTGGAGATATTTCTTTGGTCCTCCCTGAGAAAGGTCATCTCAGTTCTGCCATGTAGTAAATATGAATTGGTCTATTGCGATGATTTTACACCATTCTATGCATCTTGGCAGAGAAATGGACAGGGCATTGGTATCTGTTTCCTTCTTTCTAATTTAATGTGCATCAAGAAATTATTGATCTTCTCTACAGGAAGTGCAATCAAGTTTTTGTACAATCTGCTGCCTTTCCATGTGCTCACAGTTGGTTGACTCAGTAGTAATTGGTTGTAGAAGAATCCTACTAAGGAAAATCTTCAAGTGTAGGAGATAGGACAATAAGAAAAGCTCTATTTTATTTGAAATTGAATGTCATTACTGTGTGACATGAAGCATGGCATCACATGAGTGCCTGCATATTTATAAGTTTTCGACACAAAATTTGATGTTGCAGTGCTAGGAATCAAATGTACAGGGTTGATGTACTACTTGTGATTCCAGTCTGCTGAATTGTATACCCTATAATACCAACTATTTGTGGAGGCTCTCTGATTCTTTATAATTAGGAGCTGCTCATGCATATTTTAAACGAACTTTTTCCATCAAATGGAAAGCAGTTGGAAACATGTAGCTCTTTAGCCATTTTTCCAAAGGATTTCTTAGTAATGCCTGTAAATGACAAATATATTTACAGCCTGTTCATGTTTAGTGAGAGTCTTTTGAGAAAACAGTGAAATCTCATTTGTGCCAATGTAAGACGAGATGGAATGTTTTTTAAATTTCTACTGTAAAATTTGACTATTTTTATGTTATGCAAATGCAACCTTCCCTTTTTAATTCGGTAAAAAATTGCTTGGATGCCTTTAAGTTTGTGAAAATCAAATTGTTGTATGAATTTGAGCGGAACAGCGATAGTTTTTGTTTTTAAACTGGGTGCTTGACAACCAAACGTCTAGTATATTAATTGGAAGCATGGAAGCTTTTCATAGTTTGTCATTATTCCTATTGAGACGGCATCATTAAGAATGGGGTGTAAACAAAGCAGATGATATGTATGGCAATTAAATGACATGAAAGAGATTTTGAGAAATTGACTTTTGGGGTCACATTTTGTGGTCCATCATAGGTAAATGAGGAGCTTTTTTGATTTTTTTTTGAAATAGATAATCTATAATATGTGGCTCACAAATGAGCACCCAAAAATATTAATGCAGTCATATAACAGCTCCAGATAGCACATACTCCTAAGAAAAGTGAGGGCATCCCAGCCTCTGTATCTCTAGTTTCTGACTCTGTAGTTCATATAAGAGAGCCTAACCACTTTATATAGTTTGATAGTAGGGCCACGACCAAGCAAGAAAGAATGAGTCCCGTTGCAAAGAAGCCACAAAGAAGTGTAAATAAAAATAGTATTAAGGTAACGTCATAAATTCAAAATAAGGCAAGACCATTCAGTACCAAAAATACTTTCTTTCCTTGCAACCAATAAAAAGCTTTCCTGCACATCACCATGACAAGATCAATCACTAGAACAACTCTTCGAATAAGTGCCATCAGTGTAAATAGGGTGCTCATTACAAATAAATATCAACAGCTTTGGTTCCCTCAGCATGCACTTCCCTTCATTGCCTTAGAATTCATAAAAGCAATGTGCACACCATCCAAGGACAACAGTGCATACCATCCAAGGATGACTCAGAAGCACTTTAAATAATACTTGGAGCTCTATGATCAACGTGAGCAAGCCCAGAGGATGTTTTGTTAACCAGCTCTTGAACTTCAGTTTGTCTTTTCTAAATCCTATTGGAAACCTCTTAGATGGACAGTGATATGCTTGTCTTGCATTCCCTTAGGATCAGTACCCACAAATTGTTGTTCAAAGCATTAAGTATGCAACACATCACATCTATGCTTACCTTAGCTAGCTCATCATCATTATAGATCTGAGTATATTCTACAATAGGGGCCACCTTTGAATTACTGCTCATACGAACCAAATAGTCATATTGCTCAATTAAGACCATAGATTGGGGGAATTTCTCAGTTCCTTGTACAGGACCTTCAACTGAAGATCAACCCGTGAACAAACAATTTGAATAGTAATTGCATTGAAAAAATGAGTAAGAGCCCCTTCTTCCTAAAAAACATTTACAATCCTTCTCCTTCTATAAGGAAAGAACTTCAGTAGACATGGTAAGTTAGAGCTCTTAAACGTCAAACCAAACAGAAAATCAAACCAAGAAGTTTATTTTTTATTTGCAAGTTTGTCCCAGGCAATAAGAAATATTTTTTAAGTAATCCTAGCAAAGGACCACCCAAAGAACACGGGAACCACTTAACTAACCACACAAAGCAAGGGCTGACATTTAAACCGATAATAGTTAAATTAAAATCATCGACAAGCTTTTAATGGAATAATAACATGGAACAAGACAACTTTAGCTTAAGGCAAGAGATCAAATGATATTACAACCTGTCAACACACCTATTAAGAGAATCGATAATAGATGATCTGTTAATACGGAAAACAGAGAGCTTGTCATTCAGTTGCTTGGATATCATTTCCAGCAAAGGGCGTCCTTTCAGCGATCTAAAGTTAACCCAGATTTTATTGTCTAAGTCTCATTTAAGGTAGGAAAGAAACTTATTGAAAACGACACAAAGCATTGAAAATGTTCTCCTTTGAGAGCTAGGCAAATGGAAAAGTTTGTGATGAAATCATAGCCATTACAAAAGGCATTGTTTTTTCAATCCCTTTAGCAAGTTCTAAGATCTTCTAGAGCAGCCTTTGATAGCAGCTACGGGTTTTTTTTAATAAGGATTATACCATATTGATCTTAAAGTTGGTCACTGAGAACCAGACCAAGAAAATGATCCATTATAAACACTATAATTTGTTGCTGACTTACCAAATTGAACAAATGATGCTACAAAGCTTAATAAACGATGTTGCAAACAATAGAACAAATTACATGCAGCACTTTCCAATTCTTCTTTCCTTAGGGACCTTGTTACTAATATTATCTCTAATGAGAACTTTCCAAGGTTCATTGTCATTAGAAAATTTCTAGATCTACGTTATGGCAAGGGAAATGCCCAAAATCCTTAGATCCTTAAGCCCAGTACCAACATTATGTTTGGGTTCAATCTATACATCTTTTCGACATCAAAATCACAAAAGATCTAGTATGGAGCGTAGGAAACGATGTAAGAACACCTTCTGACAAAACTTGAGATCTTTTGTGCAATAAAGAGTAAATAACCTTGCTATTTAATAACTGATTATGTTATAGAAAATCCAAGTGTCACATCTTTGAACAATGGAATCAAGGCAGGAGGGATCTCTAAGTCCCTAATAATGTAATTTTGACATGCCAAAGACCACCTCAATTGAGACACCGATTACAAAAGAAAGTCATCCCAACTAAGAAGAATGTATCTATCAGTCTCTCCACTCATTGATTTAGTTGTATGAAATTATCTCTCTAGAAGGGGGATTAGAGAAGTCTCATCTGCAAAATGTTGCTCAATCACATTCTCATTATGAGGGAAAAATGTTTGTCTCGTTGGAGGGCTCAACGAAGAGTCCCCAAGAAGATAATCAAATGGCTTGTGTGCAATAATAAACATAAGAGCTAATGGGCTCCCCTCTTTGATAGACCTTTGTTCAACAAGGGAGTCTACAAGTTCCCCTTTGATGTATATCTAAGTTGAGGAATCTCAAAACGAAATTTCAACTATCATACAAGGTTTCTTGATTCCAAGAGTTTTCAACATTGGGATGATAAAAGGTCATCCAATTCTACTATAGATTTTTTCAAAATCTGAAAGGGGGTTCTTGAAAACAATTACTAGTATGCAGTTGTTTGCTTATACTTTCATGCTAAATTGATACTGTTTTCGTATATGTGGCATGCATTCACCTTCAAAAAGATTCTTTAATTTATTAAAGCAAAATTATATCGCCATGTTGTTTAATCCAGTTTGGGTCCAATTGATAAAAAATGACAAATAATATTTATTTGTCAGCCTATACTTTTGCCCAAATTTGATACATTTTTCATTTACATAACATAATTCATTGTGGAATATATTTTTTAATTTGCTAGAAAAACATTAGATAGTTATGTTGTTTAATCTAGTTTGAACTCAATTGCTTGAAAATGATAGAGTCAATTTTTAATTTGGGTTTGATCGCCTATCTTTTGAAATATTTTTTAAAATCATGTTTCAATCACTTGCTATTTCACATTAATTTGTTCCCTATTTTGATGGCATCACTGCCACAATTATCACTAATTTAGGGCAAAGGATGGTGTGAACCCCAATGGAATTATAGACAATTTAAGGAAAATGTGTATAAGCAATTTAGGAAAAATATGTATAATTGCCATTTAATTATAGACAATTTAGGGACAACATGCACAATCTCCATGAAATTATAGCTAATTTAGATTTAATGTGTTTAATCACCCTAACAAAATTTAGTACATTTTTGTGGGCTATATGACCACAAATTTAGTGTGCATCTATATCTAAAATTCAAGATTTGCATTTGATCTATCCACTCTCAATTGTGAGACATGAGAGTACTTTCTTAAAAGTTGGCAAATAGATCATAAACAATGGTTGCAACTAAACTTCAATATCTCATTCATAATGATTTCATAATAATATTGTACTTATTGCTAATTTACATTACATTTTGTATTGTATATTGTTTGATTAATCCATACAACCATATTTTTTACATAGATCTGTATATTTCTTATTTGTTGACATTGATATAAATTTAATCATTGTATAGACCTTCATAATTTTTTATTTTATGTTTCTCTGTGTTGATATTGATATAAATGTTATCACTACATATATTTGCATAGTTTTTCAATTATTCTATTTTTTTTAACATAGACTAAATCGATGTTCTCAAGCTATTGGTTGAGTGAACTCCCTATTGTAATTACTCTCAAATGAATTAATCTTGGAGACTACTATGGGATTTTGTTTCATGCTATTATTGAATCCTTGTTTAGAGACTACATTTGTTTTTTACTCTTTTTCTCCATGTTGATGGTTTTTTCTCTGTGTTTTTTGATATGTTTTTGAGTTGTCATTGCTTATTGCTGCCTTGTATTTTATCTAATTCATTGGTCTATAGTTGGTAGTTGCTCTTTCAATTAACTGCCCTGTTAGCTCTCAAAAATGTAGGTTTTAACCACAAAAGGTTGCCAAGCTTTCACAACGTTTCAGGGTAACAGAACAAGGTTTGAAACAATCAAACCTTCTACTCTTTAGGTGATGCAAGACCAAGGCGGGTGCACCTCTCTGAATAATGTAGACTTAACTTGCAATCAATCCACTTACAACACTTGTTCACAATGGCACATGAGAGTGAACAAATGAAATTCAATTTGAAAACAGTGACAATATTATGCTCTAAGTCCTAAATACTCAATTAAAAGTAACAAAATGAGTTTATAATGATGAGGTGCAGAGACTAGTGCCTTGTTGGGTATGTGGAGTCAAATGAGATCAAGATAAGCAACACTTTCTAGAGAAGACACAAATTATTTGGCATATGCTTTGTTTACAACTTGTATAAACATGCAACCATGTAACTACTAAGTTCTACTTCAATAATCCAAAATGAGTTTCTTTGATTACTATGATCAATAAGAGGATTTAATATTTGCTTGAAAGAACCAGTTGATTGATCACACAAATACAACAAATGTGTATCGATAAATCAAACATAAACTTGCTATGTTAATTTAAACAACTAGAAAAATCATTCATGGAGACAACTTAGCAGTATTCTTCATTTCAATTCAACAGATAATTGACACCAGAGAAAATGCAGCAACATCAACTGAATCTCATAAATATCTCCATTGTGAAAATCATGCAACAATAGACTCTGGTTTGATAATTTTATTCTACTGTATCTATTTTGCAGTCAATCGAAAATCTCATGTTCGGTCCTTATTAACAACTACAACATGCTTATTTATACACCAGCATGAGAAAAATATCAAAATAAAATATTATGTCGGCCCTCCACAAGATTCGGGCTCCAATCGAGCTAGCAGGCAACGGTCTCCAAGCATTCAACATGTTGGCCTCAGCATTCTGAAATTCTATTTTCATCAGTGATCAGTTGGCGAGACATCCATATCGTCCTGCCGAAGGCAATTCATTCGCTTATCGCTCCGCTTGCATCCCTGTTTTAATTGCATTCGCCGTAGCTACCCGTTAGTCATATCGAGATCAAATAATGTTCCTTTGTTTGCACTCTGCTTCTCTATAACTCATAGGTATCGTGGAGACCTCACACATAATGTATTAAGGTTCACCGAAAGCCCATACTATTTTCACAGTTGCCAAGACATAGGGAGAGTCATATCGAAAAGCATACATGTTTTGTCCACTATCGCCGTGACCACACGACTTTAGAGAGACCTCATATAGATTGGAACTTGTTTTGCCGAAGATCTTCACTTACATTAAGTCGTTGAGACACGAGCAAAGTCACACCGATGAACTCCCCTTATTCTATTCACTGTCGCCGTAGCTCATCCAGGTCGGTAAGAGGTCACTTAGATCATTTTAAGTTTCACCAAGAGCCTACATCCAACTTCATGTCGCCGTGACTAGACCATCGTTACGCCGAACACAAGAAGTAATGCCATAGCCCATTGCTCTCGAGGAGACCAAATACTGAAATACATAAGTCACAACGAGCCACTCCTGACTCCATTCAACTTCGCCAAGACCGCAAGATTCTCTCACCGAAAGGACACCCAACATGCTCGCCAAGACCCAAGCCTTTCGCCATGACCTTCTGCTGCAAACACCTACCTTTGCCGATGTCCTATGTCGTCGAGATAGATATAAAGTTCTGCCGAAAGTATATTCAAAGAGAAACTATGTGTAAGGTCGGCGAGACCGAAGGTCACTTGCCAAGACCTTACAACGATAGCCATATCTTCCACCGAGCCACTCCATCCACTGCCGGTCGGTAAAACAAAATGAAATCGCCAGGACATGATGCCGATACCCCAGACCTCTGCCGATATACCCCATCCACAGTTGCCAGTCGTCGTGACAATAAGAATGTCCCGCTGACCACCTGAAACAGAAGAATTTAGCAGAAAAAACATAGTGGGTCGGGGAGACAAATGGGGACCTATGCTGATACATTCTAAAGTGTAAAAAATGCAAACGTGGATGAAATCTATGGGGCAGAAGGGGCAGAATGTGGATAAAGCACCATGAAAATAGTGGAAATGTGGCTTAGGTAAATATCACATAGAGACTCAGGGGATATGAGGATATGAAAAATAATCATCAGATTTTGATAGTTTCAACATGCCCCACTTAAATCATAACCTTAATGACAACTAGTTCTATGGTCATTGAGCCTTGGTTAAACCCATCTACATTGACCTCCCCACAACTTGCAAAAATACTAAGTTTGTTATACCTTGTTGAAATATACTTTATGTTATGATTTATTGTTGACTTGCTAGTGGCAATGGTAGAATAAATTAAACCTTTTATCGTCTCTTGGAAATAATTAACAATCAATTTTATGAACTAGCCTATTCATTGTGGGTAATGACCCTTTTAATTGCCACTTTTATGTTTGAAATCAACAAACCCTATACTACTAATAATTTAACATTAATGTTTTATTAAACGGTTGTGTTGGCATTCACATGGCTAACTTTTTTTGGCTTAAAAGATACGATGTGGAACCTTGTGGCATCCACATATGTTGTTTCCATTTGGCATATTAATGTTGTCTAGAAAATATTGAAGTATACACTACTATGGGCTACATGTTTCCCTTATAATATATACTTACTTGCACATGTGCTACAGTTCATCTATGGGTTACTATGAGTCATCTATAAACCACTACAAATGTATAGGTAGTTTCTATAGGTATACTAAATTAAAAATACTTTAATTTCGAAATAGATTTAATAGATTACTTTGATCCTTGTGGTTTATTTAATGATGATTTTTTTTAATTCTCCATTTTGTAAATTATTTACTCACTCTTGATAAAAAAATCAAACATAACAAGTTGAAGAAGAATATAGTAGAAAAGCATGCAACAACAATAATAACCCTTTAAAACCAAATGAACATAGATAATATTTGTTTAACTTGTTGGCCTCCTACCAAAATTGCGCTAAAATTTCTTGTTCATGTTAGGATTTTGTCCAAATAGTGCAAGCTTGCAAAAAATTCTGTCTTAAACCCTAAAAACCCTTGTAAAATCCCTTTTTTTCTTAAGCTTATAGTTTTATCTATTTTGTCAATGTATTATAGTCAATGATAATAATGTCACTTAATTTCCTTGCTTGCACTATATTTCAACTAGCAACTAACTTTGCGGAGTGAGTCCCAATCTAGTTAGTCTACCCTTTCTTTCTCATAGCCTAAAAGTGATTTCTTATTACTTAACCTTTGAAAAAGTGCTTTATTTTTATAATTCATTTTTGAATTAGAACCAATGGTTACTATGCCATTTAGGTTGTTCTTTTCCACTTTGAGGTATCTAACAACCAAATTTGTAGGTGGGGTCTTTCTTCATGGTTAATGACTTTATCAATCACTAACCTTAAGCCTATAACACACAAAGATTATAGAATAAGATTTATACATCATTACTCTAATGGATTTAACATTCATATGGATATTGTTAATTGGTTGATGAGTTCTTAAGTGGATCCTTGTAAGTGTCCACATACGATGCCCAAGTTGCTTCAAGATAATTGCATGTTTGTTGAAGTGTTACAACTGACATTGTTTCATTCTTATTTGTTGTAGGTAGGATCCTTCTTTGCAAGACTAATTAATTACTTACATTTTATTTCTCCTTGCAAACAAATGACTTATTGATCAAAAAGGGAATTGTTCAATCATTAATATTTTCAAATATTCAAAATATTTAGAGCTACTATGACAACATCTCACTTTCAATTTAATTCTTCCCAATGCCATTAATAGGCCTTTGTAAAATTTAGGCCACTTAATAAAAAAAATAAATACTTGCACTCTTGTGAATTACAAAAAAATTCAATGCCCAAATGTGCTTTAGTTTCTTTGCTGCCATTGTTATGCCAAGAATGAAGATTTACAATGTTAAAGCCAAGAATGGGGATTTACAAAATGCAACTAGTACAACTTCTTGGGTATGTAATTTTTTTGTCTTATTATTAAGTTTGAATTACTATATGTTATTGTTAGCTACGTTTTTCACAAGCCATAAGAGTTAGGGTTTTATATGTAAGCCTCATAAAATTGATTAATAGGGTATTTTTGAATTGGGTTTTAATTCTTCTCTAAGCTATATCTGGTCTACACCGTGTTCCCTAGTTCCCTATTCCTACTAAAGCCATATCTATACCATAATCTCTCAAAAAAACCTAAGACCATAATATTACACTCAATGGGCTCCCAACTAGTATATGATAAAGGTCATTCCTTAGGCCATGAAGAAAGCAAAGGGGTTTATTGGTAAGGGGATAATTACTAATCAATTTGAAAATCCCCAGGGAGAAATTAGAGATCTAACACTTAGAGACATGGTAAAACATTGCATAACAATGTATAACAAAGGATTCGTCGACAAACCATTAAGTAATGCTTGGAATATGGTCTTAGCCAAGTTGGTTGTCCCAAATTATTTTTTGCCCCATGAATTATGGATTGGAATTGTAAAAGGTATGATGAGGAGAATGTTATCTTCATTGTAAGTAGAGAACTTCTCTAGAGGGGGTAATTTAAACTCACAAGCCAAATTCCTCATCAATGTGAGGCTAGTAAATCTTGAATATAAAATGAATTGATACAAATATGGAGCAAAATTACTTCCTTACCACCAAATAAATAAAGTGCATCTTCAATTAGATCCAATCCCCAAGGAGGAGATATAACTCGTAGACACAAATAAGCTTGGCAACTATTAGTAGGACATTTACATACTATGTATGAATTTTTAGGAATATATGTACAACCCAAAATATGATAGGGGGAAATGGTATTTGTAGATGACATTAAAAAAACTCATGTAAGCATATTATTTGATATGGAGAATACTTGGCTTGTCATTTTCATGGACATTGCAAACTTCAATAAGTAGGGAACATAAAAAGAACTTTAAGAGATATTTAATGTTGTGCTATATATATTGTATATTCTAGATGGAGATTGGGGTGGTGGGCTATAAATTAACTATACTTCCCCATTGCTTGCTAGTGACTAAATAAAAATAGTAAAAATATGGACCATTCACATGGAGACACATCATAAAAAATCTCAATATAATTTGTTAGATATTCTTTGTGAATCCTCTACAAAAGTTAGGATGCAACAAGTCGTTATCATGAGAGGTTAAGGAGTTTATGAAGCCCCTATCCATTAAGCTAGATGGAACCATAAAGAAAAATTAGGGATATTAATTTTTCTATAAGGATTATACATTATTTAGGATGTAAGAAGCTACAATTATCTTGTACAAATTGCCTCTTACAACACCTAATGGAGTTGCATTCTTAGAGACCATACAAAAAATATATTTAGTGAATAAGTATCCTTCAAAGACCACCATAAGGTTTCTTCCCAAGAAAAAATAAGATTGATATTTCATCATATGGGAAAGGGAGAGATTTTATAAAGTAGCTAATTATGTCCATCTCTAAGGAATTGGAGATTTTGACCTTGAAAGTATTGTCTACAACTTGAGAAGATAGTAGAACATGTCATGTTATCATCATGAATATAATGAAGTAGATGACTTGATAAGAAGTTATTTGGATGATATTGATAAACACATTAAAATAAATATGTGTGTAAAGATACATTCAACTAAGAGAATAAGAAGGATAAAAGATCCATCCTATCTAAGATAATTTTGTCATGTAATTGACAAATTTAAAAGAAAAAATATTAATGGACAATGTTGAAATAGATTTGAGGATACCATGAAGAGTGGTGCTTGTACAAAGAGAAGATACATAATGTTTTGGAAGAGAGACCTATATATAGGCCTACTTTATACAAAATATTCAATCCCCTAAAATTAGTTGGTTGACCATGTAGATTCAAAGGAGATGGGAGACGTTCTCCCTCTATATGACCCCATTTCTATTACTATTGACTCTCCTCATAAAACATGATTAGGATTAATTACTATCAATTCCCCCATAATGCTATTTTTTTGAGGGTGTAGAGGACATAAGACACATCTAATAGAAATACTATGAGAAGTTCTTAGATGATGATGACTTCATTAAAAATTCAAAATGTTTTCACTAAATATGAGGCCTAGACAAAATAGAAATGAACATGAAATAATGACACATGGAATTAATGATGAAAGAGGGGGATATGCCCAAAGCTCACTCCCAATATCTAAGGTGAATTGTGAAAATATGTCATCAAAGTAAGGGAGGAAAATAGTTAGAGAGTGGTTTTTTGATATTGCCAAGTTGGGACATTTCTTCTAGAACCAATTTTTTCATGAGGAAGGAAGATTTTATTCAAAACATTGATGAATTAAAGAAGTTTTATTATAGATTAGATTTACAACTAGGCTATAATACTCTAGCCATATGTACAATTGTCCTAGATCATGATAAGATAAGATGGACTATGATTTGTAGGGATTGGTGGGATAGTTTTTGGTTAAAAGAATTGTAAATGTATCTTGTCTTGATATAACTTCACTACTAATCCATACTACTAAAAGTTTAGTGAGACAACCACTAAGAAGATGCAAGAAGATTACATTTACAAGCTAAAGGAAAACACAAATTTAAAATAAGCTATGTGCGAACAAAATTCATTGGTAAAGAAGATCCAATCTCATATCTAATTGGTGGATCAAAGGCATTGATACCCCCTCCAAGCAACTCTCAGATTAAGAGTTATTTAGAATAGTGGGTGGGAAAGCTAAAAGACTTATTCAATAAGACTAATAAAAATGCTAAATTATATAAATAAATAATGGTAAAATATGTCCTCATGGTAAGAGTACAAAGCTTTACAATATTGGCCAAAGACCTATGAAAATTCATTGAAATTGTTATTGCAACAAAAAACCAAAGGGATAGTCTTGAACCACAACTGCTGGGCATTAATATCATATGGATTCCTAGGGTGAACCCTATGAAGACTATTTACTAGAGTGATAAGTACGATATTGAGAGTACAAATGAGATATCACCTACATTTGAAATTTCTAAGCTTTTTTTGGAACTATTTTCATGGATAAATTGAAAGTTGATTTGAGAAAGAAAATTCAAGTTTTTTAATTTCTTATTGAATCTAGTTTCTTGAATATTGTGGGAATTGATGAAAATAAGAAATTAATGCAATTTTGGAGGATATTCTTCAAGATTCTCATTCCCTTGTTTGCAGATGAACGCTTGAAAAGTGATAAAGTCGATCCTATTGTCGGTGTAATATTTTATTCACCTTGGATATGTTTTATCATAAGTGTGCTGCTATATTAGTTTATTAAGTTTACTTAGGTAACTTATTTTTACTTAGGTAGGATAGAATAATGAGTTGCATACATTCTCTTGTCATGAGGTTCTATTTTTTCTTATCTTTTCAAATTTGGAAACTTGGATAAGCAATTCCTTTTCTTTTGATTTTTTTACTTCTTTCTCATCTTCATTGGATTTGGAATCGTGAGGCTATATATTGTAAATTTTTCCTTGATAATAGATCGATGAATGAAGCTATTGTGAGATTTTACATATTCCTTAAGAAAATATTATTTTGTGCTATTTTAATTTCATTAGTCATTTTTATTTAACATTTTAATAATCACTTCCACTAGTTTCTACGTTAATAATTATTTTAAAGATTCTAATATGGTATCAAAGATTTAATGTTGGGATAGGTTTTTAGTTTCTATTTTTGCAAGATTCAAAATGTTATTTTAACTTGCATGTATATTTGTCTCATGCCCATTATTCTCTCATCTTACATCCCTAGATGATCTAGAGAATTAGAAGGGTCTTGTGAGAAAAATATAACATGTGAGGTTGTTTATACTTATTTTTTACTCTTTCTAAAATCTAGTTGATTGCAACTTCGAGTAATTGTGGCAACATTTTTGGATATTATTTAGTGTTCTAAAGACTTGATAAAATTAAGATTGTTTTTTATTTTACCTAAATTGGAAACAATGGGTTTATTTGTGGCTTTAGGAGATCAACTAGTTTTTGGGGCATTTTCAAGCCAAATAGACCATGCCATTACATCTAGAAGGCCTAAAAGCCCCCATCTTCGTATACAAATTATCCATTTTGGTGTTGGGAGAATTTAGGGATATCTTTTTGTGCAGAAGATCATATTGTAATAAATGACATGAAATTAGAAGTTTCTTCAAATAATGGTTAGAAAATTGCTAGTGGGTAGTAGCTAACCACTAGGATAAATACATAGAAATTAGCCACCCATATTCTTCGTTACCAAATGAATACCACAACCTTGTCATTGACCCAAATATATTGTTCCTTATTGCCCTCATTGCTCCTCTTGACTATAGCGTGAGAGACTCAAATCACAACATTGATCCTTAGCCACCTCAGTGGCACCTTAGTCGATAGTGCCATTGGTCTACCACCCATAGGACATCAGTCTACCACTAGCTACTTGGCCCCCTCCATTTCTCTTTTGAAATTTAAAGGAAAACTTCAAGAGGTCCATTCTTAGCCATTTGGAGGTTTTTTTTAGAGTATTTTTTTAAACTTTGGGTAGGATTTCACACTCTTCGCAACAGTGTAATTGGTTTCTTTATTTGATGCTTTATTTCTTTAAAACTTTGTTTTCTCAAAGATTTTGCTTCCTAGTCATATTTTTTTAGAATTTCAATCACTTATTTCACAAATAAGATCCTTTTTGGGTGCTAATTTTTAAAGTTGGTATTTTTTGATCTCTTATTCTATAATTATGTAATACTTTTAAAAATTTGGCCAATTTTAGGCCTTGTAAAAGTAGATTAAATCTAGAATATTGCATTGTAATCAAACTTTAACATAAAGTACCCATTGGTATATTTTTTGAACTCTTATTCTATAATTATGTAATACTTTTAAAAATTTGGATCCTATTACATAACTCTTATTACATAATTAACCATACAAGATCCCAAGTATGGTTCCTCTCCAAGTAACTAAACTCTTCCTACTAGAAGCTCTTGAAGAAGCAACTCTAAATTCTAAGTGGTAATAAATATAGGATCCAAAATTTTAAAAGTATTACATAATTATAGAATTTAGAGTTGCTTCTTCAAGAGCTTCTAGTGAGTCTTTACAATAAGTTTATATATGTCTTCTAGAGTCACCTCATTGGGCAATTCCTACTAGTCATCTCTTATTTATGTGTAGAATCCTATATTTTGGATCTAGATGACACTATTGAGGACTTATCTTTCCTCTTGTAGGACATTCCTCTATCACCTATTTCTTCATTAGAGTTTTGGAGTCACTTCTTTGAGGGATTTTTAGTGATTCTCTACAATAGGGTTATTCATGTTTGTTGATGGGTATTTTAACACACCTACAATTGGAACAATTATGTTCCTTTTATTGAAAGGTTTATTGAAACCCCAAGAGTCCTTTATGGTTCAATTAATAAATTAGACTAGAATTTTTTTATTAGGAAATATTTCTAAGTATTCCATTGAAGGAGCTCAAACAAAATGATGAAGGAGTCAAACCGTTTTCAAGAAATATTTTAGATTCATATGGACAAATTTACATTCAATTATAAAAATTAAATCTATACTTGAAAAGTTCATATATAATGCCAATGAATTACACAAATTACACTTTTGGAAAGTGAAGGGTCACATGTATACCTTTTTTAAAAAACCAACAATTTCTCTTTAATATTTTAATATATGTTGAAAAAGAAGATTCTTAGGAGAATTTCTTGTATTACCTACATATTTTAACTTTAAAATATCCACACATTATCAATAGAATTGAATATTTTATGCTTCATTGCTTTATTGGACTATTAAATTTAAATTCAAATCAATCAATCTCTATACTAAGCTAAACTAAGAAAATGATAAATAAATCTAAACTAAACCTAAATTAAATAGGGTTTTAAAAAATAATAAACTTAAGGGAGAAAAGGAAAGGGTTAGAATAAATCTATGTCCCACAATCCCTATCTTCCTATAGCATTGTAAATTGTCAGCCTTGAAAATTTCACACTAGGTTTAGCTCCCCCTTATTTGCATGGACCTAATTATGCTCATGATTTTCTCGTTTTATTATTGTTTTTGAAAAGTAAAAATAAAATTGAGAATTAGAAAGTAATTATTTAATTAACGACAATTGAAATTTCAAAATATGTTTGGTCTACGGAGGTACCACCCTTGACCAACCTATTTTGGTCCAATTTTTAATATGTTGGATTTTTTGTGTTTGCAAATCTAAATTCATTTGTCACTTTTTCACAATTAATTTTGTGGAAAATAAAGAAATGCATATAAATATAGGTCTTTTTTACCATTTGAAAACCTAGACAATTTGAATTCCAATTGTACATCCTAAAAAGCAGTCAAGATAAATTCAAGAGCAGAATAAGCAACATTATTGCAACACTTTTTCAACAATCAAGATTCAAGTTAGCAATGCATCAAGTTTATAAGTAAGATTATTCATGTTTTGTGAATGCTAACACTTGCATGAATTCCTATCAACAAGAAAATATTCCTTGCATGAGATGAGCATCATGACTTCTATCCATCAAGGAGATCACATCTGAGTGGTAAGTTTCATCACTTTTCATTTATCACTTGTTTTTATCCATTTTCCTTTTCTTGACCTAGGGTAAGCACTCTTTACATCATCATAGCCATTATGGACGTGGAAACACCAAAACGAGATTTGACTTAGGAAGCCCTTATATGGCACAACCCTTTCTCCCCTTTCTTATTTGTAGGTAGTAGATTTGAAGTGAACTTGGGAGAATATTAACGACCTAATATCAAGATCAAGCATTCAAGCCTCCCATTTTAACAAATTAGGGTAAGAAAAATTATCCATCGACAAACAAAGTTCTAAAGTTGAGTCCAAGAGGAAAGAACCTACAAATTGTGACCTATAGAGATCTATTTAAAGATTCTAGAAAGAAACATATTCTAGTATAGGTCGCCACCACCCTTGACCAGGAAATTTCAACCCTAATTTACATGTCAGGTTCCTTTGTCTCTTCATTTTGCTTCCCTATCTTCAATTTTTGTGTTGCAGTTCTATACTTCCTGAAAATCACATCACTTTATTGTATATTCATAGTTAACCTAGTTTTACATTCACATAATCAAATAAATTTAGTTCCTAATCAATCAAATCAACCCCACAAAGACAAAGAGGACCAAAACCTTGATCAATCATTCTATCTCTTCCATTGAGGATAGTAGTCAAATGGTCTTATGTGATCAATTTTGGTTCCTATCTAATGTAATATTGAGAAAGGTGTGTTTTAGACCCTAGATCCCTTTTCCCACATCACATTTTGTGAACTCGATGCTTTTTACACTTGCAAAACCTTATGAAATTATAAGTCTTTCATTATGAAATCTAAGTGTAATCTTAGGTTAATTTCACTTTTCAATAGGTTAATTTCATTTGTTAAAAGTGCATGCACATTTTAGTGACAATAATTGAAAAAGCATATATTTGCATAGTTTTTCATTTCAAAAGGTTAAAATTGTTATCTTTCAGCATTTACAAGAAGAATTCAGTTAGTCACACTATTTTAAATTTTGGAAATTGTCATTGAACAAATTGCATTGCTTTAATAACATAAAATTTTATGCATGTGTGTGCTTCACATAGAAAAATTAGGTTTTCATGCATTTTAACAAATTTGTTTGCTTTCAGACCTAAAGTGCAACCTCAGATCCTCATACACTATAGTTGATTCCATATTTTTAAACTATTAAGATCTTACACCTCTAGTCTAGGGAACCACTGCCCTTGTTCAAATAATTCCTATCCAAATTTTAGTCATAGTTCTATCTTTGTGACCTATGTGTAGACCTATTTCTTGTTTTTGAAATTTATTTCAGTTTTTGTCACTTTCATCTATTTATTCTTTATTATATGCACACTCAAGCATCTTGGATCTTGTAATAAATTTATGAGCTTCAAATTTTTTTGTCCTATATCCAATACCCCTATGAGACATAGTTACATACTTATGGCTTCTCATGATATAATCACATCTGGTGTTGAGCTCGAGTCTTAAAACTCTTTCACTCAAGGAGTTACATCTACACAATCTATCTTTGATTCTCTTCCTACTCCTATATTACCTATGAATTCTTCGTCGCCTAAAATTCATGTGGAATTAGAGGCTGTTGTTACCCATGTACCTGAGGATAAACTTAATCAATTGGAAAACTAATTAGAGAGCCTTCAACAATATTTAAGCACCAAATATTTGGCTAGAGAAATAGTTCCATTAGTATATAAACTTATGGATTTAATCAATGACTCAAAATGGATAGAAGTATTGCATAGCCTAGCTCACATAGTAGATGCAAACATTCCTACAAAAGATAGTTACACTCAATCCCTCATTAATGATCAAAATCAAATGGGAAGACAAGTCTTCTCTCTAACAACCATGCCTTCTATTCCTACTTTCACCCCCCATCGTAGCATCCACCATGCAATATAGAAATGGTCTTAATTGATACAAAAAATGGATGGATAACTTAGATGCAACCTAAATCAACCAATCTTGAAACTCTAAACCATCACTTGGTGGGTTTTTCCTCACAAGCCCTCAATCTTTAAAGCCTAAAACATGGGGGCAACAAATTGGTTTTTTTTTGCCATAACTTTCAGTGTAGACATGATATCCAAAATGTAAGCACATTTATAGAATACCCATTTGGTCTTTATACAACATATCTCAGAATCAAGGTAGGATACTTTGTACAAAACCCTTCAAAAATTGGTTGTTCTTCTGCCATTTAGACCTAAAACATAAAGAAATCCGACCTAGGGCATCACCAAAACATGTGCAAAATTTCTCCCTTGATCCTAAAAATTTAGGGAATCAAAGAAAACCTTATTACAGACCATTCCACCAATTTGTAAGACTTTTCACTGGTGGAATGGGGAGATATTCATTTTTCTTTCCTTCAAGCTACCCTATCTAGGGTTTGTGACAATTTTTAGAAAAAATGATGTAACTCACTCAAAATGAAATGGAATCACATGAAATCAGTGCCAATGGAAAGGTGATTCAATTATCAATCTTCCATAACTGATTTGGAGTCAAAATAAGTCCATACAGTACCATACTACATCAAGAAATAGTGATGCAATGTTCATATTTGCAGGAAATCAAAAGAACTTTATTGCTCAAACTTCAAAATTATAACTTCTAACCCTTGCCTCGACCTCCCAAGGAATTTTTAAACCTTTCACAATATTTCCCAATGGTTCACAACTAATTTTTCAAGTTCCAACTGTTCAACTTCCACTAGACACCAAAAATTGCAAAAAATGGTTTTTTTTGCAACTTGACAACATTCAACAACTTTGACACTTTTTACATTTGCACAAAAAATTAACACCTATTGACCCAAACTAGACTCCAACATAGTTAAAATGGTATTCTTAGACCTTATTACATATTAAGAACTTAAACAAAAACTAACATTAACTTTTTACCCCTCTTGGAGGCATGAAAACCTATGGTGCTCCTACACCATACTCCCGGGGAAGAAAAGATTCAAGCTCCACTTGAATAGATAGTAGCAACATGAGAACCATGCTTGAAATCTTTTGTTGGATTCCTTTAAATATTTTCACATTGTATTCTTTGGAACAACTCCATGTTTGCTTGATCTTCACTATAGGTTTCTTGAATACTTGGCAATGATAGTTGAACTTGTCAATATAAACTTGTCCCCCATCTGCACCCCTACCTTGTAATTGATCCTTTCTTCCCTGATGGATGTCATGCAATTCAATAGTACCTTTTTCCCCTTCAATGACTTGTTACATTTTCACCTTAGGTTTCTTGTCTCTCAAGTTTGCAATCTCATCAAGAGCACTTTGTCTTCTCTCTTTGCCTCTAACATCTACAACTCCCTTTTGCTGCTCCACTTATAGTGGATGCTTGTATAATTGTCCATCTTCCATCTACAACTTAGTTTGTCCATTATGCTGCTCCATACTTCCTTTTCCACTCAAACATTACTTGCTCAACTCTGCAATCTCTTTCCCAACAATCCTCTTGCCTATAGCATCCAAATTCCCTTCATTGATAACCTCCCAAACAAGTGCATCATTAGTGTTGACACCATTCCTTTCTTTAGACACATAACATTCTTCATTTTGTTTGTCATAGGCTGTTGTGTATGATAGACCAACCCCTAGAACATAAGCCAAATAAGGACTAACATCTCTCCTTGGAAGCAAAAAATTAGAAAATTCATTCACCACTATATCGACATGATCCTTCAATACATCCTGAACTTCCCAAGGCAACTCTTCAATGCTTGTTGATGTTAGAATAGTCCTAGGTTTACTCACCATTGTATTACCTACCTCTTCCTCTTTCTCAGATGGCTTTTGCTCTTCCTTCATCAACAAAAAATCCCCAATGTCTTTCTTCTCTTTTGCTGACCTCTCTCACCTTCTTCTCTTCTGAATGATCTCCTTGATAGGCCACTTAACCTTCTTCCTTATTGGCCAATGCCAACCATTTTCCTATTTTGCTCTCTCAAGCAACTGTTGCATCTCAAGATCCATTCTTTTTTCTGTTTCTTCCAAGGCATGCCTCAACTCTATTATCTCTTGTTCAATATCCCTCTCATCATTCTTCTTTATCTGACTTTTCTCTTTTCTCATCACTAACTTCTTGCTTGGTACCTCGTTACTCTGCAAGTCTCCATAGAATTTTCTCCTCAACTCTTCCATTCTTCTTTCTCAAGCAAGTCTCTTTCACCTTTCTTCTTCTTTTCTTCATGATACCTCACCTTAGGCCTCTTCTTTTTTCCCTTGACTTAGTCTTTTGGCATCCAGGTTACTCTTCAACCCGCAAAAAGACAACACATAAATTCCAAAAACTTATCTTGCCCAAATATTTGGGCTCTGATACCAATTTGATGTATATTAGGGGTGGAAAACTTAGAAAAAACCAAAATCAACCAATATTGAAACCCTAAAACATCACTTGGTGGGTTTTTCCTCACAAGCCTTCAATCTTTAAAGCTTAAAACATGGGGGCAACAAATTGGTTTTTTGGCCATAACTTTCAGTGAAGACATGATATATAAAATGTAAACACATTTCTACATACCCATTTGGGATTTATACACCATATCTTAGAATCAAAGTAGGTTACTTTGTATGAAACCCTTCAAAAATTGATTGTTCTTCTGCCAATTAGACCTAAAACATAAAGAAATCCGACCTAGGGAATCACCAAAACACATGCAGACCTTCTCCCATGATCCTAAAAATTTTGGGAATCAAATAGAACCTTATTACAAACCATTCCACTGATTTCCAAGACTTTTCACCAGTGGAATGGGGAGATATCCATTTTTCTTTCCTTCAAGCTACCCTATCTAGGGTTTGTGACAGTTTTTATAAAAATTGATGTAACTCACTCAAAATGCAATGGAATCACATGAAACCAGTGCCAATGGAAAGAAAATTCAATGCTCCATTATCCACAATTGATTTGGAGTCAAAATATGGCTGTACAATACCGTACTACATCAAGAAACAATGATGCAACATTCATATTTGTAGGAAATCAAAGGAACTTTATTGCTCAAACTTCAAAATTACAAATTATAACCCTTGCATCGACCTCCCAAGGAATTTTAAAACTTTCACAATATTTCCCAATGGTTCACAACTGATTTTTCAAGTTCCAACTATTCAACTTCCACTAGACATCAAAAATTGCAAAAGTTGATTTTTTTAACTTGACAACATTCAACAACTTTGACACTTTTTACATTTGCACACAACTTAACACCTAGTGACCCAAAATAGACTCCAACACATTTAAAATAGTTTTCTTATACCTTATTACATATTAAGAACTTAAACAAAACAAAACATTAACTTTTTACCCCTCTTTGAGGCATGAAAACCTATGGTACCCCTACACCATTAACTCTAGTTTAGGGTTTTCTTATGGAAATACTTATAGCTTTGTCCCTTCATCCACCATACCTCCATTCAACTCACCACTCATTAAATTTCAAAACAATAGCTCTCCAACCATTAAAATAACCCTACATACTCCACACTTTCCTAAAACATGTCACAAAACGATCTTGTAATAAATAAACTTTTACAAAACATGTCATCCTTAGAACAAAAAATTACAAACATGAACCAAAATGAAAACAATGCTAATCCTCCAACATATCTCACACGTAGTCCATTTATCATTCACTATCCTAAAGGTACCCATATTGTAAAACATTGAGATGCCTCACTTCGAGAAGTATACTGGCAAAGGAGATCAAAACAACCATGTGTCAACTTTTACCACCTTGTGTTGTCATTTCATTTTCAAAGATGCTATACTAGCTATTTTTTTTCTAGATCATTAAAAGACATGGATTTGGAATTATTTTTTCATTTCCAAATGACTCAATTACTTCCTATATGCAACTTATTAATGAGTTACTTCAACACTTTCAAGAAAATATTGGAATCAAGTTACGTTAACTAATTTAGTGCATTGCAAATAAGGGCCTAAGGAAAGAGTGACTAATTTTATAAGACAATACCAAGACCTTTATTCACAAATATCCTATACTCTCTTGGGATGCTAACATTCAAAGGGTGTTCATTAATAACTTGCAACCTAACATTAGAGATAAATTATTATTAATGAAATATCCCTCATTCACACATTTATGTATGACTCTTCATGATTACAGAATATCAGTTAGCCAATATGAAGGTACACCTTCGTCAACTTCTAATGGCCAATACAAAGCCATCTCAAAACAACTACCAATAATTTAAGAAACAAAATAAAAAGCTTATAAAGATAAATAATCATCAAGCTTCTAATATCATTGAAACACAAGTTACTATTGCACTTACAACATAATATCAATTTAGGCCAAGAGATTCTCTCCATGTTATTATGTTACAATTGCTAAACAAGAACATGATTCAAATTCCTCCAATTAGGCCTATTGATACCAATAAACCATTACCTCCAAACTTTAATGAAAAATCCTTTTGTCAATATCATTGTACACCTAGACATGAAACAAAAAGATGCATGCATCTTAAGTGTTGAAAGAAAACCAATACACTGAGAGGGGGGGGGAGTGAATCACTGTATACAAATTTTAAACACATTAAACCAGTAGACAAGATTAAAGATCAAGCAAAACAACACACACATAAGAAGACACCGGATATATGTGGAAACCCCTAGAAGGGAAAAACCACGACGAGAAAAGTTGCTTTAGTCTACTACTCAAAGCCATCCTCACAATCAAAGATATTACATATGTTTTGTAAGCATCCACTTACAGGTACATTGACACCCAAGACAATTTTTTGAGGCACCAACCTCCTAGTACACTGCACACCAAAGACAATGTTTTGAGGCCCCAACCTCAAGGTACACTACACACCTGATTGAGCACCAACCCAATCTTTCTAAGGCACCAACCTCTTACTACATTACAAGTTTTTATGTGCAAATTACTGGTTCTACTTTAACCTAAGAATGCACCTTTTTCTTCTTTTCTGCAACACACACACACGCTGAGTCATTCAAATATGTTCACATAGCTTATCTAACAAACCAAGTCTCCTTGAGCCAAACAACCACCAACATCATTCACTGCAATTACTATTTTTGGCATCTACCAATCTTAGGTTTTGATCTGCATTTAATTTCATATTCCCATGTGCTTGATCTCATTTTAGACACAACCACCTGAACATTAATGGTGTCGCTCATTTCTACCAATCCTTCACCAAAATGTAGTTGGAGCGGTTATATTATTTTCCATGCATTAATTCCATTTTCCTAGCCATTTGACACAATATAATATTTGAATGTAAGCCATCGATCTTGAAATTTGTGCCATGATCTAGCAATCACTAACTAGATGTCATTGCATTTAAAAACCAATCGTTGCTATGAACGGTTTAAATCTAGGTCGTAGATCTTACACAATTGTTGATGCCATCTTGTTAGAATGATTGACAACAATGATGTGAATTAGCTCAGCCAATCACTTTTAGCCATGTGTCACCTTCCCACAAACTCATGCGGTCAACACAAGTCAACATAAGCTTCCTGCAAAGAATTAGAATTCTGACTTGTGTAATACATATCAGGGGTTGGGAATCGCTTATCCCTCTTACCTCTTGCTTGAAATGCTTTGTAGTGCTTCAGAAGCTTGACCAAATAATGGAGTTCACTTCTCCTTCAAACCTATCGACGTTCAACCATCGACCTTACCCTTTACCTTCTACCTTCCTTTGTATCTATCTCAAACCATCATACTAACCACAAAAACACCAAAGTATGAAACATCAAAAAACCTTTGTGATGTTGGATGTCGAGGTTCACAATTGGTGTAGGAGCACCTAAAGATATTGCTAAGTCTCCATCAAACATTTTTGTAAAAAAATGAATTTTCAAATGTAAAACAATGTAAAAAGGTCATGTGAGGTCATATTTAATGTATTTAAAGTCTCAAATAGGTCTCTAGGTGGTTAATTGCAAAAGTTGTCTTTTATGACAAAAGTTGTCATTAGTTGTCAAAATGCAAAAAGATGTAAAAAGTGCAAAATTGCAAAAAAAAAACAAGAAGATGAAGAGTCACCTTGATTTAGAAGGTTGTTAGTCAATTGGAAATGAAAAGGTAGTTTCCTAACTGATGTAACAAACTCTATAAAGCATTGCAAAAGGTGAGAACAAGGCAAAACTTGTATCCTTGAAGAAATTAGTAAATAAAATACCCCTGTTTCTATATTTGTAGTAGTTTTCTCTTTTGTTTCAGGCTTGTATGGACTGAACAGTACCTTATAGGCTAACCATTGATTTTTTTTCTTTAGAGCAAGGTGTTAGGTTACTTTTGAAAGTGTTTTGAAGTCTTTTCACTCAGATTTGAGGAAATAAGAACATATTTATTATAACTGGTTTGTAACCCTCAACAAGGGTTTTGAGAGTCCATTAAGTGATAAAATTTCCATTCCACCGATGTAGGGTTAGTTAGATAGGTGGAATGGATTGCATTAGTTTCTGTTCAATTTGAATGTGTGTGTAGGTACATGGGTAGACAAGAGTATGGAGTTTTGTTGCTACTCACTCAGGAAAATGCAGAATTTCCTCATGAAAATGGATGGCTACAAGTTAGTATTGGTTGAAAATGCATACAAGGAGGCTGGAAGATTGTTCCTAAAACATGGGAAGAAATTTATAAACATGTTTCAAGCAGTGGCAGAGCATATGGAGGTTTGGAATATACATTTCTTTCAAACCCTCACCATTTGGGGATTATTAAGGCTTTAGGAAAGGGTTTATTGTTTTGATGAATTAGTGGGAGATTTCTTCATTAAAGGTTGATGAATTGTGAGTTTTACAACCTGTCAAAGGACTATTTGTGGTTATTTGAAGATGAGGATTTGCTATGGTGGCACTTGCTTCACAAAATAGACCTAATTTGGAGCAATTAGGCATGGGATAGTCAAATGTTTTGTGTTATTTTCCAAAACAAGTTTGTCTACTATTGAGGTATGTTTACATATGCAAAATTGGGTCCCTAAAAATGGCCATTTCCTAAGGTGAAACAATGTGGGTTAGCAAATTTACCTGTTTTCCTTATATTGGACTACTTCTAGAATTGTAGATTGTGAATGCAAGAAATTGTGAACCTGATAAAATATGGTTGCAAGGAAGAGTATTTGGTTTGTTTATGTCAAAGTAAAGTTGGTTAGAGGTGTTTCAAGGCCTAGTAAGAATTTGGAAGTAAAATTTGGTGTTTTGTTTCCTTTTTGCCTTTGGAAACAAGTTGAAATGAAGAGCAATATGGTGCAAGTTGGGTGTTTGATTTGGTTCAGAGTTTTATAAAGAGGTTATTGCTTTGATTATGACAAATTGATGATGGATGAGATGAGTTTGGGTCTGGTAAAGGTTTGAAGTCAAGTTTTTATGGTTTGTGGCTTTGTAGAAATGAAGTGAAATTGCATGGATTTTTGATGAAAGCTTAAGTGAATCAATGTTGTGTTGTAATTGATCTTCTCAGTTGTGTTTAGGGTGAAAAGTACCCTTCTTGGTTTGTGGATTTTGGTAGATGCTCTACATCAGCACTTCCTCCTTACCTCTTACCAGCCTTTGTGTTGAGGCATAAGCCTTCCTATCGCTCCGTGATGCCTGATAGCTTCCTTTGCTAGCGTTTAGACTTAACCCTTTTGGGTGTCGACCTTTGGGCTTTCATCATTCTGCATACCTTTTTCCTTCCTTACCATTACGATAAGGTGCAAGCCTTATCTCTGACCCATGATGCCCAAAACCTTTTTGGGGGTCGGGGCTTGGGGTTCCTCCATACCCCTTACATCACTTTTAGTTAAGGCATAAGCCTTAGCCACGACCAACAAACATCAAAACCTTTTTCAAGGTTTAGGGTTTGGGTATCCACCATACTCCTTTATTCAAACATAAAGACAAGGCATAAGCCAATAGTTTGAAGCCCAATGTCCAAATACTTTCAGACTTAACTTAATTTGAGCTTCATTTCCTTTATGCACTTGGTAAAGGGTACACCAGAAGTATAAAGTCTGATACCTTTTGGAGTTAGCTCAAAATGACAAACTCCTTCCTCCTTCAGCAAGTGATATAAGGTAATCCCAAGGCCTGAAGCCTGAACTTCTTCAAATATTTAAGGCTTGCTCTGATGACACCATAAGATTAATGAATCTTTCTTTTTTCCATCCTTATGAAGCCCTTTTGGCATCAATGATAAATTCCTCATCTGATATTACCTAGATACCCCTTTTGACATCAATGACAATCAAATTGCCAACAATATCTCCCTTTTTCATTGATGGAAAAACTAAATGCTCTGCCCAAACATCAACATCCATTCTATACAAAAATCAATTCTCCCCCTTTGGCACAGATGTGTTCATAGTCACAACTCCCCCTTTTACAAATCTTCCCTTTTTGAAAAATAAGGAGAATTTTGCTCAATTTCTCCCCCTTTGACATCAATGGCAAAGGGAATCTTCAGGACACTTGCTTCTACTAATGTTCTCCCCCTTTGACATACCTTGCAAAAAGAAAGAAAGTGTCCAAGACTCTGCAACCATCAAGTCATTAGAAATTTGTAAAACCATGCATACTTGACTTGACTTCTTCACACTCTTCCAGGGTTGTATAACTCTTTTTTGAAGCTCCCCCTGGACTCATGCCCTATCACTAAAATTTAGTGATTTGATGTGGGAGAAATTACTCCCAACTTCTGCCTTAGATATTCAAATTGATCTTTGGGAAGAGGCTTGGTGAATATGTCTGCCACTTGATCTTTGGTTGAAACATAGTCCATGCAGACTTCCTGATCTACTGCCTTTTCTCTCAAGAAGTGATACTTGATTGATATAAGCTTGGTCCTAGAGTGCATGGTTGAATTCTTTGATATGTTTATTGCACTTGAATTGTCACAAAGAATAGAAACAAGTTCCTTGTACTCTACCTTGATATATTTAAGTGTTTGCTTCATCTATACCACTTGAGTACAACATGACACTACTGCCACATACTCTGCTTCAGCTATTGAAAGAGTAACCGACTCTTTCTTTTTTCTTAGCCATGAAACTAGTTTGTCTCCAAGGAAAAATGCACCTCTACTAGTGCTTCTTCTATCATCAACACTTCCTACCCAATTAGCATCTGTATATGTTGTCAAAGTGAATTCTTCACTTTTAGGGTACCATAATCCATAGTCAATAATACTCTTCAAATATCTGAAAAATCTCTTCATAGCTTTAACATGTGTCTCCTTAGGAGCAACTTGAAATCTAGCAACCATGCAAACAACTTGCATGATATCTGACCTAGTTGCTATAAGATATAGAAGACTTCCAATCATGGACCTATATAATGATTGCTTTACTAATTTATATTTATCATCTTTGTTGAGCTTACATCCAATGACCATAGGTGTGCTAACTGGTTTACAATCTTCCATGTTAAACCTCTTGAGCATTTCCTTAGCATACTTAGTTTGAGATATGAATATCCCATTATCAGTTTGTGCTATTTGTAAATCAACGAAGAAAGAAAGTTCTCCAAGCATAGAAATCTCAAATTCATTTTGCATTTGAATGGAAAATCCTTTACACATTTTATCATTACTACCACAAAAATGATGTCATCTACATACACAGCAACAATTATCATATGCTTACCTTCACAGTTGAAATACAAATTACTGTCAACAATACCTTTCATATACCCTTGCTATTGAAGATATTTGTCTATCCTAGAATACCAAGCCCTATGGGCTTGTTTTAAACCATACAGAGCCTTTTTCAATTTGTATATGTAATCTTTGGGTTTAGTCATATTAAACCCTTTAGGTTGCTCCATATAAACTTCCTCATCCAAATAACCATCAAGAAATTCAGATTTTACATCCATCTGGTATACTTTGAACTTTTTATAAACTGAATATGCAAGAAACATTCTAATAGCTTCAAGCCGAGCAATAGTTGTAAATGTCTCATCAAAATCTATATCCTCAACTTGAGCACAACCCTTGCAAACCAATCTAGCTTTGTTTCTTGTTATTTTACCATCTTCATCCAATTTATTTCTAAATACCCATTTGATCCTATGAAATTCTTATCAGTAGGCCTTGGATCGAGTTCCCAAGTCTAATTTTTCTCTATTTGACTAATTTCTTTTTTGATTGCTTCAATCCAACTTTCATATTTACTAGATTCTTCAAAGGATTTAGGTTCTAATTCAGATAGTAAAGAATAGTTTACCTGATCTTGTTAAGCAAAATTTCTTCTTGTCATGACACCATCAGATTTGTTACCAAGAATTTGCTTCTTAGAGTGATCTCTTTTGACAAATTTGGGTGGTGATTTTGGAGTAGTATTTGGTTTCTCTTCTTCATCAACATCACTTTCCTCTTGTGACTCTTCTTCTGTAGATTCTTCTTTCTCTTCATAAACAGGGACCTGAGAAAGCAGGTAATCTTTGTGTAATTGTTGAGAGTGATCTTCATCCACTTTCACATTTACACTTTCAACTATTTTCTGTAACCTTTTATTGTAGCATTTTTAGACTTTTCTTGTAGATGAATAACCCAAAAATATTCCTTCATCAGATCTTGTCTCAAATTTACCCAAGGTGTCTTCATCCCTTTTTATAAAACATCCGCTTCCAAATATTTTTAAATATTTCACAGATATAGGTCTTCCTTTCCATAAGTCATATGGAGTCTTATCATGATTCACTCTTAACTGTGCTTTGTTGAGAATGTAAACAATAGTTTGAATTGCTTCCTTCTAGTATCTATTAGGTAGTTTGGATTCATTCAACATTGTTCTAGCCATGTCTTGAACCATTCTATTCTTTCTCTCAACAACTCCATTTTGTTGAGGTGTTCTACCTTAGAAAAATGTCTTCTAATTCCATGTTTTTAATAATACTCATTAAATTCATGTGAAGCAAATTCTCCACCTCTATCTGACCTCAAACATTTGATTCTTGAACCAATCTCATTTTCAACCATAACTCTAAAAATTTTGAACCTTTCTAAAGCTTGAGATTTATCTTTAAGAAAAGTTATCCATGTCATTCTTGAATAATCATTTATTAATAACATGAAATACCTTTCTCCATTGATGCTTTTGGTTCTTATTGGTCCACATAGATCTATATGTATCAATTGTAGTTGAATATTATTTTGAATTGAATTTGAACCTTGGTTGCTTTCCTTCAGTGCATTCCTTACAAAAAAGAGTTCTTGCTGGTTTAACAATGCTAGGAATATGTTTGACTACATTCTTCTTGGTGACTTTCACAAGATGGTCAAAGTTAATGTGATCCATCCTTTTGTGCCATAACTAACATTCATTAGTTTGGCCTAATAGACACATTCCACTTTTAAATTCATTTAGATGGTATAAATTACTACTTGTTCTACTTGCCTCAAGAAGAAGTCTACCAGAGCTAGCTTTCCTTATCTCACATCCAATAGCATGAAATAACAAATTATAGCCTTTGTCACACATCCGACTAACAATAAGCAAGTTATGTTTTAACCCTTCTACATACAACACATCTTGAGCATTAGTCTTACCATCTATGCATAGTGTACCTTTTCCAGTTATCTTAGTAGTAGTATCATCACCAAACTTGACTGTACCACCATTAAATTTCTCCAAATTGGTGAATTTTATCTTATCTCTAGTCATATGATTAGAGAAACCACTTTCAATCACCCAAAGGATTGCCTTGTCCTTTGGCATGAAATGCTGTTTGAACTAACATTGATTCTTCATTCTTTATTTCAGTCTTCTTCTCTGTCCAATACCTCTTAGGGTTTTTCTGCTTTTCCTCAAAAGTTTGTGTAGATTGTTTCTTCTCTACAGGGGGTGAAAATTATTTCTTTCAACTTGCATGACCATGAGAAAATATGGTTTTCTTAGGAGAAGTAAACATCTTGCTCTCCTATCTGGAAGACTGTATAGATTTACTTCTACAAAACTTAGCAATGTTCCCATAGTTATTACAGTTATAACATACATCATTAACGACACTTAAAGAAGAAAAAGGATTCTTGCTTACAAAATTATAATAATTTCTCAATGGTCTAATCCTGCAATCTATAGCTTTATGCCCATACTGATTACATGAAAAATAACAACCATGAAAAGTATAATTAAACCTAGTTTGTCTAGTATGTTGGCCTCTAGATCTCCTCTTTGGACTGTGCACCTTGATGAATCCATCATTTTATTTCTTGAGATCTTCAGTATTCTTATCCTTCAAGGAACCTTCAGGATTCTCATAATCTTCATTGCAATCTTTCTCATGCTTTGTATCAGACTTCTCTTCTACTTTAAAATTATCATATAAATTAGCAAATGCACTTTTAGTGTGACCTTTACCCTTTTCAAAACTAGGACCAGAATTTTCTTTTTCTTTTACGAGCTTTTGTGAGTTGATAAATTCATCAAGTTTTTCTAAGCCACCTTTCAACTTCAGACCTTTGAGAATCTGTTCATTGGCATTCTCAAATTCCTTTCTTAGAGAAACAATTTCAACCTCTAGTTTTTGAAATTCTTCTAGTTTGTTCTTCAAATCTAGATTAGTCATCTGTTCAATTCTCTTTGACTCTTCCAACTATAGCTTAAGGTATACAATGAATTTTTAGATTCTTTAATTCTTAACTTGTATTTTTCTTTCTATTTTCTTGCATCACTCAAATCTTCTAAGGAAAAAACCATTTCACCTTCCAAATCAACCTCACCTTCTTCTTCCTCTTCAAAATCTTCACATTATTTAATATCTTCAACCATAAACACAACCTCACCTGCTTCACAATCTTCACTTGCAAAGGAGGAATCATCTGAAGAACTAATTTCTTTATCCACATAAAGACTTTTCTTCTTTTTTCCATAGTTCCTCTTTTTTATATTTGTAAACTTATAGACTCTTGGAACTGTCTTCATTTTCCTTTTCATTCAATGGGGACTTGACGCATAATGTCCTACTTTACTACAATTAAAACATTTAAAAATAAGATTACCTTTGTATTTACCAGTGCCCTTCTTCAACTTTCTAGAAAATTTCACTTCTTCATTTGACCTGATGTTAGATTTTGAGTCTTCTTTGATCTTCTTGGTTTTGGAGGTCTTGAATTCAACTTCACCTTTTTTTGATACAATATTCTCATTTCTCATTTCATATGCAGTTAGGAACCCAAAAAATTCATCCATAGAATATGTATCAAGATTTTGAGCTTCTTCTATTGCAGAGACCTTAGAATCAAATTGTTGTGGGAGTGATCTCAACACCTTTTTTACAATAACCTTGTATTCAATAGTCTCACCCAAACCTCTGATTGAATTTACTACCTCATCTAATATAAGCCTACATGTTGCAATATTTTCTTCATCTTTCATCTTAAGAGTCTCAAACTTTCCTCTATGAGTTTGCAACTTTTCTTGTTTCACTTTAACATCTCCCCCATAGATACTATTTAGTTTCTCCCATATTTCTTTAGCATATTTACAATGCACGACTTTTCCAAATTCAATATTGGATAAACCACATAGAATAACATTTTTAGCTTTGGAATTGTTTTCATAGGCTTTCTTGCTGGCTGCATTAGTATGAGGAGTTGTTGGTGCATTATAACCATCTACAACTGACTGTCATACATCAAATCCAAGAGAGGTTAAATAAATTTTCATTCCAACTTTCTAGAAAGCATAATTTTTTCCATCAAACTATGGAGCTTTGTTTGAATGAGATCCTTCTTATCTAGCCATAGTGTTCTTGAAAAAAAATCTACCTTAAGTTGATTAAAATTTCTTCAAGAAACTTGGGCTCTGATACCAATTATTGAAAGAACACCAATACACTGAGGGGGGGTGAATCAACGTATACAATTTTTTAACACATTAAACCAATAGACAAGATTAAAGATCAAACAAAAGAACACACACATAAGAAGACACTAGATATACATGGAAAGCCTTAGAAGGGAAAAACCATGGTAATAAAAGTTTCTTGAGTCTACTACTCAAATCCAAACTCACAATCAAAGATATTACATATGTTTTGTAAGCACCCACTTACAGGTACATTGACACCCAAGAAAATGTTTTGAGGCACCAACCTCCTGGTACACTGCACACCAAAGAAAATGTTTTGAGGCCTCAACCTCAAGGTACACTACACACCTGACTAAGCACCAACCCAATCTTTCTGAGGCACCAACCTCTTACTACATTACAAGTTTTTACATGTGCAAAATACTGGTTCTACTTTAAACTGAGAATGCAACTTTTTCTTCTTCTGTTCTGCAACACACACACACACACTTAGTCATTCAAATTTTCTCACATAGCTTCTCCAACAAGCCAAATCTCCTTGAACCAAACAAACACCAACATCATTAAATGCAATTTCTATTTTTTGTATCTCTCAATCTTAGGTTTTGATATGCATTTAATTTCATATTCTTGTATGCTTGATCTTGTCCAGACACATAGTCACTTGAACATTAATGGTGTCGCTCATTTCTACCAATCCTTCGCTAGAATGTAGCTAGAGCTATTATATCATTTTTCATGCATTAATTCCATTCACCTAGCCATTTGACACAATTCGATCTTAAAATACAGGCCATTGATCTTGAAATTTGTGCCATGATCTAGCAATCACTAACTAGCCATCATTGCATTTAAAACCCAATCATTGATATGATTGGTTTAAATCTGGGTCATAGATCTTACATAATTGTTGACATCATATTGTCAGAATGATTCACAAAAATGATGTGAATCAACTCAACCAATCACTTTTAGCCACATGTCACCTTCTCACAAACTCGCACAGTCAACACAAGTCAACATAAGCTTCCTATGAAGAATCAAATTTCTACCTTCTATAATACATGTCAGGGGTTGGGGATTGCTAATCCCTCTTACATGTATGAAATTTTTTGTAGTGCTTGAGAAGCATGACCAAAAAATGAAGTACGCTTCTCCTTCAAACCTATTGGGGTTCGACCATCAGCCTTACCCTTTACCTTCTACCTTCCTTCGTATCTATTGTAGACCATCATACTAACCACCGAAACACCAAAGTGCAAAACACCAAAAAACCTTTGTGATGTCGGATGTCGGGGTTTGCACTTCCTCATTATTGCTTACCAACCTTTGTGTTAAGGCTTAATCCTTCCTACCACTCTGCGATGCTTGATAGCTTCCTTCGCTAGTGTTTAGACTTAACCCTTTTGGGTGTCGGCCTTTAGGATTTCATCATTCTGCATACCTTTTTCCTTCCTTACCATTACGATAAGGAACAAGCCTTATCTCCTACCCACGATGCCCGAAACCTTTTCAAGGATTGGGGCTCAAGGTTCCTCCATATCCCTTATATCACTTTTAGCTAAGGCATAAGCCTTAATTGCAACTAATGAACATTGAAACCTTTTCGGGGTTTAGGGTTCAGGTATCCACTATACTCCTTTCTTTGAACATAAAGGTAAGGCATAAGCCAATATTTCAAATCACAATGTCTAAATCCTTTCAAACTTAACTTAATTTGAGCTTCCTTTCCTTTGTGCACATGGTAAAGGGTACACCTGAAGTCCAAAACCTTTTGGACTTAGCTCAAAATGACTAACTCCTTCCTGATTCAAAAGGAAATATAAGGTAAGCCCAAGGCCCGAAGCTCAAACTTCTTCAAATATTTAAGGCTTGCTCTGATGACACCATAAAGTTAATGAATCTTTCTTTTTTCCATCCTTATGAAGCCCTTTGACATTAATGAGAAACTCCTCATCCGATATTACTCAGTACCCCTTTTGACATCAATGACAATCAAATTGCTAACATTAAGCACCAAGTGCAACACTCATCGATTCCAATATCATCTAGTTGGTAGGTGTAAATGATAAAGGGAATAAATCGGTATCACCGCCTAATCAAAACTTATAAATATTTATAAATATCTCACCAATTCATTCAACTAATTTCATCAAATAAAGTGATGATGAAGAATAAATTGATGATATATCCAAGGAGATAAACATGATTGATGCTCATCCTCATAAAATTCAAACTAATCTTTTACCCGATATTGCTTTCAACATATTAACACTTCTATAATCACACCCGGTGGCCCTCTTTACATCACTAGTAGAAATAATGATAAACCCACAAGAGGAATGCTCATTGATCTGGTATGCACGGTAAATGTGATCACTGAAGAATTTTTGTATGTGCATGAACTTTATAAGCTTAATTATGAACAATTAGAAGTGTTATTAAAGGATCATGATGGTTGTATTCACCTAACAATTGGTTCTATAACTCTCCTATTTAAAGTAGGACATAAAAAATAGATATTTTGTTTACCATAATCCCAACATTAGACTAGCTTCATGTGAAGTTAAGTCACCCATGGCTTAGCTCCATGAATGCAGTCCCATCATTCATTCATAAATGTCTTAAATACCTATTTAAAGGACAAATAAATACCATTTACCATCATATATTTAACCCTTTAGCCTCTCATGATTTTTTTTCAATGGATTACTTTTGGCCTCAACCAGGCCAACCTGCTAAACCTTGTGAAGACTATCTATTTTTATCATATCAAAATTTTAAAGAAAAGCGTTAACCCAATTATCCCTTACGAACATTCTGTTTGAGGCTCCTAAATCTCCATTAGTTTTGATGATTGTTCCTCCTACTCCACAAGTAGTAAATGAACCTTGACCCAAACCAAGTATTCTTCCTCAACAATCTAACATCTATGTCATGGTTCCCCCTCCACCATCCTATACAGAACCATGAGACAACCATTTGATAAGGATTTTGAGGATTAATTTTGTGCCTCATAAGGAAAAAATCCTTTTTTCCAAAAATGTAAAACACTTATTTTTTCCCAACCTTCAATAGTTCCTTTAGTTCCTCCTACAAAGGAAGAAAAAGGACCAATGTTAGATAGCACCTCAATTACCCCTTCATAAGCTGAACCTCATGTGAGATGAAATTGAAGTGTAAAGAAACACAAAAAAATATGTCATGATATGGCTCATCAACTTGTAGAGGTTAATAAATCCTTACCTAATAATTCTCCATACATACAACCTAATCCCGAGGAGATACCTCCCACCCATTCATCTTCGTCATCACTTGAAGCCACTCCGCCTCCCTCACCAAACCATGAAGCCAAACCTTATCTATCCCAACCAAGACAAAGAATTAAAAGCTAACTAAATATACAAGATACACATATAATTTATAATGTTTATAGTCATGCTGATATCACTGATATGAAACTCATTGTGATACTTCGATATTGAATCAAAAGATAAAACAAAAGAGCAAAAAGAAGATCATAATGAACTAATTGTTATGTTTTCCAAATCAATGAACCTAGATGGGGAAAATCATGATGATCCTACTTTGGCGAGTGACCCACCACATGTTGAGCCAATAATTCTTGTATTGCACTTGATGTAGTTCCTTTAGCTTATTGTCTACCTTCTATTTATGATAAGGAAGATGGGATGAAGATGATTTGATATAGATCATCTTGCATGCGTAGTACCATTTGTGTCTTTGTGCTTTTCTTGCATGTAATGTGATTTCCCCATAATATATTTCCTAGAATGTATTTGTGTTTGTTATTTTCTTTAGATGACCCTCATTTTTCTTGTTGGCACAAAGATACAAAGAGAACAAATCTATTGTGACATTCCTCTATTTGTATCTTCATTCTTCTTTATGTCATGCATGTCGTGTTTATTCTTTTGTTTCCTTTTGGGAATGATGCAAAGTGTTGAGACATTTAGGTCTCTTCCATGTTGACCCAAAATATTTTATGCTGTCTTCATGTGTCATTCCTCCCTTGTGTTTTTATTTCCACAAGTATTTTTGGAATGATGACAATTTTGAACATGATCATATTACACATTATCTCTCGTCTATACTGACCCCAGATCTATGGATTCCTTATGTGCTATTTTTTTGTATTATATGGCTTTGTTTTAGGGGAAACCCCTTGTTATGAGCCAAATTTTTGGGAACATATCACTTGGCATAGGGTTTTCCAACAAGCTCCTATGGCATATCATGTTATAAACATCATCATTGCTCTACCCTAAAAGCAACTACTCCTGATTGGTGTTAGTAATTACTTTAAGGTGGGGGTATACATTACATTATGTGCTTCACTTTGTTTCACACAATAAGAACTTTGTGATGTGTTTATGGAATATTGATAATATTTTGTAATGCATTATAAGAGTTATTTTGCAAACAACAATATTTTCTTATAATTCTTGGTATGTTGACATGAGAACTGACCTAGTGAATATTGAACTTCACTAGAACTTGTGTGTTTTCATTTTGTGCCTTTTGCAAAAACCTACTTAGTGAATATAAAACTTTACTAGCTTGCGTTAT